>RYFJ01001021.1:0-260468 GCA_003991445.1 Oryza meyeriana var. granulata
TGCCTGTTGAAACTGAGCCCAGCCCCCGAGGCACCGATACGTCCGGAAGGCGGGGACGAACCCCGAGCCTCCCGATGTTTAGGGGAAGGCGTGCAGCCAGACCCCGCGATCATCGTGGTATCGTCATCGCCATCGTCCGCCGTTGCCGCCGCCCTAGAGATCCACAATTTGCCTCGGATCGAAGTCTCCCCCACGTGTATGCCCCGACCTTCACGTGACCACCGCCGACGGCACTATGAAAGCTCAGCCGATGAAGGCGTATTGCAAGGACGAGCGCGAGAGCCTGCTCCGTGCCGCCATCATGGGTCAAGGGTCGTGGTATGATTCTGAGTTAAAGCCCAGCAATCAATCTTTTTTGACGTTTACTCTGTCGTCGTTTGATCTTGTCCCGAGCAGAAGCTCATCGACCGCAACGAGCGATGACGGAATCGCGAAGATGGCTCCCCACGCACGGCAATTGCCAACAAACTCCGGGCATTGAGGCCGAGATGGAAGGCGCGTCACACGAGAGGAGGCCTGGCTGAAGAGCGGCGCTGATCAGCTCAGGCGCGAGACATGGGCCCTAGCCGAGAAGATCAGAGGTAAAATCCTCGAGTATATCTTCCCAACTGAACCGTTGATGTATTCATCCAGCCACGTCGATCCCGACTGCTCGGTGTGTCATGACTGCACGGTTGAGCGCTTGGCTAAACCCTCTATGGTGCAGACCTCGAGGCGGAGTTAAAGACCCGAGCGGAGAGGGAGTCGCAAGCTGAAGAGGCCGAAGAAGCCAAGGCCGAGCTTGAAAGGGCCAAGGCTGACCTGACAAAGGCCAACACCGAGCTTGACCGGAGAAGTCCGAGTTGGAGAAGGCCGTCTCAAAGCTCGGTAAGGAGAAGGCCGAACTGGAGAAGACCGTGGCCGAGTGGGAGGCCGACTACGAAAGTAAGTCCTCAACCCGACTGTGATCTCAGCCAATCCATTAGTCACCCTGTTGTAGTCGAATTTGACAAGCTTACTTGCCGGCGATCTGGGCAGGGCATGAGAGCCAACGTCCAGGCCCAGTACCAGTTCTACACGGAGGAGATAAGGTCAATCTGGGAGTCACGGGAGGCCCTCGTCGGGTCCGTGAAAGGGCTCCTTGACCTTGTAGATCCCCGCCCAGTGGGGACCAGCTTGTAGCAGAATTCCTCAAATAATGGGGCGTCTCGAGGACGCGCCGAGTGCCCTGAAAAGGTACTCAGACGAGCGGGTTGCCGCCGCGTGGCCCAGACCCTAGCAATGACCAAGTCCATCTACCCGAGGGCGGACATTGAGGCCATCGGGGAGGGATTTTCCGAGGAGATGACGCCCGAGGAAGCGCTGGAGCTGATCTCACAGGCGAAGCCGACCGCTGAAGCGATTACCCGAGACCTGGGTCTGTAAAGGCAATACATTTTGTAGTCAGTATATATATATGCTTTCATATACGATCATGTGTAAATATATGCGTCGTGCCGCCAAGCTTAATATTCGGTTGTCATTAGCTTTACCCGACCATGTAGCATGTGCCGAGTTAGTCCGATAGAACTTGATAAAAAATGTTCGGAGTAAGATGCTATACTCGGGCGAACGCATCAGTCGTGGCAAGGCTTCATAACCGGGGTGAAATAAGCTTGTATGTTATTGACAGAACACATATATACATGCAGCCCCCGACTCACTACTCGGTTGAAAACAAGCGGTGTAGTGAGTCAGGAAAAACTGTACACATGGAAAATGTAAAACTCAGGTATAGAAAGGACGTAGCTGTTCTATGTTCCATGAGTTGGTGATGAGGACGCCGTCTTTGGTCTTCAGTCGGTAGGCGCCTGGCTGTGTGACCTCGGCTATAATGAACGGCCCTTCCCAGATGGGGGATAGTTTGTGCCTGTCCTTGGTGGTTTGTATCTTCCTTAGAACGAGATCCCCGACCAAAAAGGCGCGGCCACGGACATTGCAATTGTGGTAGCGACGCAGGCCTTGAAGATACCTTGCCGACTGGATTGTTGCGGCGTCTCTTGCTTCTTCCAGCTGATCTAATTCGACCAGTCGGGTGCTGTTGGAGTCGTCTTCGGAGTAAGCCCGGACTCGCGGAGAGCCGAACTGTATCTCTGTCGGTAGCATGGCCTTGGTACCGTAGACCAGGAAGAAAGGGGATTGCCCTGTTGCCCGACTAACCGTGGTTCTGAGAGACCAGAGAACGGATGGTAGTTCTTGTACCCACCGACCCGCATATGGTTGTAGTCGGTCGAATATCCTGGCCTTGATGCCTTGTAAGACCATGCCGTTGGCTCACTCAACCTGCCCGTTGCTCCGCGGGTGTGCCACAGATGCATAGCAGATCTTGATGCCGAAGTCGTCGCAGAAATCTTGGAATAGGCCCGCCGCGAACTGAGTGCCGTTGTCGGTTATGATGCGGTTAGGGACCCCAAATCGGTATAGTATACTCAGGATGAAGTCCTTTGCTTGTGCCGCTGTGATTGTTGCAACGGGTTTAGCCTCAATCCACTTGGTGAATTTATCCACTGCGACGAACAGATGCGTGAACCCTCCTGGCGCTTTCTTGAATGGCCCAACCATGTCGAGCCCCCATACTGCGAATGGCCAGGAAATAGGGATAGTCTGGAGTTCCTGGGCAGGGAGATTTGTCTGTCTTGCGAAGAACTGGCAACCCTCGCACTTGCGAACGATGTCTTTGGCGTCTGTGACTGCGGTGGGCCAGAAGAATCCCTGCCGGTAAGCCTTTCCGACTAACGTCCTGGATGCGGCGTGGTTGCCACATATGCCGGAGTGGATTGAATGCAGGATCTGCTTGCCTTCCTCGGTGGTGACACAGCGCATGAGGACACCGGAGGCGCTCCTTCGGTACAGGTCTTCTCCGACTAGTAGGAAGCTTTTGCTTCGACGCTTGATCTGCTCGGCTTGACTGCGATCTTCTGGGAGTTCATCGTCCCGGAGGAATTTGAGAACAGGACCCCTCCAGTCTTGACATATGTACAGCACTTCGTCGGTGGTCGAGGTGGGCTCGCCTCCCGACTGCTCTTGTGCCGGTTTCTTCTTGACTGATGGCTCCATAAGTTGCTCGAGAAAGATTCCAGTCGGAACTGCTTCTCGCTTGGATCCCATGTTTGCCAGCTCATCCGCCGCGTCGTTGTATTGACGCAGGACGTGTGTGATTTCCAGCCCGTCGAACTTATTTTCCAACTTGCGAACCTCCTGACAGTTTGCCGCCATTGTGTCGTCGAGACAGGTCCAGTCTTTCATGACCTGGTTGACCACGAGTTGGGAGTCTCCGCGCACAACCAGTCGACGTATGCCGAGTGATATGGCGATGCGGAGCCCGTGAACAAGTGCGTCGTACTCGGCGACGTTGTGGGAAGCCGGGAAGTGGATTTGTAGTACGTACTTCAATTTTTCGCCAGTGGGGGATGTCAGTATGACTCCAGCCCCGGCGCCGCCAATCCGTAGGGAACCGTCGAAGTACATTGTCCAGTATTCTAGCTTTGTTGTTGGTGTTGGGAGTTGAACTTCTGTCCACTCGGCCACAAAGTCGGCTAGAGCTTGAGATTTGATAGCTGTTCGTGGCTGGAAAGTGATGTCGAACGCCATCAACTTGAGTGCCCATTTAGCGATCCGGCCAGTGGCCTCGCGATTATGAAGGACATCCCCGAGTGGAAGCGCTGTGACCACCGTGACTTGATGTGCTTGAAAGTAGTGCATCAGCTTTCGGACTGTGATGAGTAGGCCGTATAGCAGCTTCTGGACCTGCGGGTATCGTGTTTTGGAGTCGGCAAGGACCTCGCTGACAAAATAGATTGGCCGTTGTATTTTCTGAAGATGACCCTGTTCGGATCGCTCCACTACCAGCACCGTGCTGACTACCTGTGTTGTTGCCGCCAGATAAAGCATTAGTTGTTCCTGGGGCAGGGGTGACGCTAGCACAGGGGGTGATGTGAGGAATTCTTTGAAGTCTTCGAAGGCTCGCTGGGCTTCCGGAGTCCATTGAAAGGTGTCCGCCTTTTTGAGGAGCTTGAAGAAAGGCATGCCCCGTTCGCCCAGTCGGGAGATAAACCGGCTGAGTGCCGCCATGCAGCCTGTCAGCTTCTGGACGTCTTTAAGGTTGGTCGGGGGGGCCATGTTCTTGATGGCGTTGACTTTCTCTGGGTTAGCCTTGATGCCGCGGTGCGAGACGATGAAGCCGAGTAACTTCCCAGACGGCACCCCGAAGGCGCACTTGTCCGGGTTCAACTTCATCTTGAATCTTCGAAGGTTTTGGAAGGTTTCTTCCAAGTCGGCAATGAGGTCTTTTCTGGACTTGGACTTGATCACCACATCGTCGACGTAGGCTTCCACGTTGCGCCCGATCTGAGTGTGCAGACACCGCTGAATAGCCCTTTGGTAGGTTGCGCCTGCGTTTTTCAGACCGAACGACATTGTGATATAGCAATACGCTCCAAACGGCGTGATGAAAGATGTTTTTAAACAGTCTTGTTCCCTCAAGCTAATTTGATGATATCCCGAGTAGCAGTCGAGAAAACTGAGTAGGTCGCACCCCGCCGTGGAGTCAACCACCTGATCTATCCTGGGAAGGCCAAATGGGTCCTTGGGGCACGCTTTGTTGAGGTCGGTGTAGTCGACGCACATGCGCCATTTACCGTTTTTCTTCCGGACCAGAACTGGGTTTGCCAGCCAGTCCGAGTGGTAGACTTCCTTGATGAACCCGACTGCGAGGAGCTTGGTAATTTCCTCCCGGATAGCGTCCTTGCGGTCTTGAGCGAAGCGCCGCAGCCGTTGCTTGACAGGCTTGGCGTCTGTCTTGACGTGTAGGGCGTGCTCGATCACCTCCCTTGGTACGCCCGGCATGTTGGACGGTTTCCACGCGAAGATATCTTTGTTGGCTTGGAGGAAGGTGACGAGCGTGTCTTCCTAATTGGGGTCGAGTCCGGTCCCGACTAAGGCAGTCTTGGAGGGGTCGGAAGGGTCCAGGGTTATCTTCTTCGTATCAGAGTCCGCTGAAATTCCCGACTTCGCTGCTTTTTTCGCCGGAACTGGATCTTGATCGACTTCAGGTGTAGCGGCTTGCCAGATGCTGTCGCGCCCGACTGCCGCTTCTTGTGTTTGAGCCAGTTCGCAGCTCTCCTTGTCGCAGGTGAAGGCTTGCTTAGCGTCGCTGCGGAGGGAGAGGACTCCTGCTGGCCCGGGCATCTTCAGCACCATGTACGTGTAGTGCGGTATCGCCATGAATTTGGCGAGGGCCGGTCGTCCGAGTATCGCGCTGATACGCGTCTCGAAGTCAGACCTCGAAGCAGATGTTTTCTGTACGGAAGTTGTCCTGCGTGCCGAAGGTCACCGGCAAGGTTATCTGCCCAAGTGGGGTTGATGACAAGCCGGGAATTATCCCATGGAAGGGCACGGTGCTCGGCCGTAGTTCTGAACGAGGAATTCTCATCTCGTCCAAAGTCTTGGCGAACAAGATGTTGAGCACACTGCCTCCGTCGATGAGGGTTTTCTTCAGCCTGATATTTCTGACGACCGGTCCAGACGAGTGGGTATCGTCCCGGGTGGGAACCCGATCTGGGTGATCTGCGCGGTTGAAGGTGATGGCCATCTCTGACCAGCGCAGGTATTGGGGGTATCCGTTGTGGAGACCGTGTTAATGTCCCGCGCTGATAGCTTTCTGCTTGCGCTTGATTCGTACGCGAGTGGCCCCCGAAGATGTGGTTGAGTTCGGCTGGGGTCCTGGAAATCATCAGCCGGACCCGAGTCTGGCTTGTCCTTGTCCTTGTCGGCGCCAGACGATGAAGCTTGCTCGGAGGCGAACTTCTTGAGCATGTGGCAGTCCTTGGCCCGTGCCGGCCCTTGGGCTGAAAGGGCAAGCCCGCTCATGACTTTCTAATAGTCGTTGTTCGCTGGGCCGCGATCGACTGCGCTCCATGTTGGCCACCTCGTTGTCCGACTTCCGCTTGCGGCTGCCAGGCTTGTTCTGAGGCGGCTCGTTGTCGGCTTTCGCCCTGTTGTCTTTTTGTCGGGGCTCCTTCTTCTCGTCGAAGGCCTCTGCGACGGCTTCAGCCGAGTCGGCGTATTTGTTGGCCATGTCGAAGAGAGTCCGGACGGTGGATGGTGGCTTCCGAGTGAACTTCGCGATGAGCGGGGCGTCTTTTACTCCCTTGCGGAAGGCGGCGATGACGACCTCGTCTTTGATGCTTGGGATTTGATTGCGCTTCTCGGAAAACCTTTTGATGAATTCACGCAGAGACTCGTTCTTCTTTTGATGCAGCTGATAAAGGTAGTGCTCGGAAGCCGGTCTCTCGTAGGTCCCCTGGAAGTTAGCGATGAACCGCTCCCTGAGTTGTCCCCAGGAACCGATCGACCGCCTTGGGAGGCCTATTAGCCATGTCCTCGCCGAGTCGGCTAATGCGACTGGGAGGTAGTTAGCCATGGCTCTGCTGTTGCCCCCAGCAGCTTGAACTGCTAGGACGTAAACGGTGAGCCAGGACTCTGGGTTGGTCTTGCCGTCGTACTTTTCGATCCCGGTAGGCTTAAAGCCGACTGGCCAGCGGACGTCCTGTAACTCCCGAGTAAAGGCTGGAATGCCTTCGTTATCGTGAGGACTTGGGCTTCGGTTTTGGCGGTGTAGCCGTTCGTAGTGGAGACCGAAGCGCTCGTGTTCATCCTCCAGTCGGCGGCGTTCATCCTCTTCGCGTTCTTTGCGCCGGGCCCTTAGGGTGTGGCGAAGATCGCGCTGTAATCGCATTCGGAGGTCTTGATTGGGTTGGCGGTCGTATTGGTGATGCCGCCGGTTGTCGTAGTTGGTATTGCCGAGTGTTGTTTGGCGGGATTCTTCGTGCTGCCGGGTGGAGCCGGCCGCCCGACGTCGCGCTGATGCAGATGACTCCGCCGTTGGAGAGCCCGTCCGATGGGTTGGTATGTGAGTGTTGCCTGACTGTTCTTGCTACTGGCAGGCGGCAGCAGTAATCATCACCTTGATCTTGGCGATAGTTGGTGTGGCCTGATGATCCGGCCCAAGCTGGAGCGTGTCCAGCAGAGTTGCGGCGGCCACGACGTTCTGCTGTGGCGTGACGAAGACGTCGTGGTCGCCGACTTTGGTTTGGAGGATCTGCTGCTGGGTGGCTCGCCCAGCCTGTCGAAGCCCGTCATTGCGAGCTTGTCGGCTGGCCTCCTCTTGTTGTTGTAGTCGGCGCGCCTCCTCTTGCTGCTCCTCTTGCAGTCGGCGCACCTCGGAAGGTGGCGTTGAAGCCATGAAGATCTCGCGGGGGAGGAGGAAGCTTGCCAAGGTGGAGTCCGAGTTGGTGCTCGAACCGCCATCCGACTTAGTGTCGGACTCCGAGTAGTTTATCGGAGTTAGGACGACTCCGACCTCCCTAGATCCAATCTGAAACGGTTCATGACCGTGTCCAAACTGAATCACTGGGGGTCGGGTCTGCTACGCGGGTTGTAGATGCACAGCATCGCCGAATCCGTACGAGAGATTGACGATCTCTCCCCCTCTCGGCCTAACCCGCGCTGGCTCAAGGCCTAGCACGAGTTGGACGCCGAAGGAGAGAGTTGTCCCGATGTCTGGCGATGTGAGGGACTGTCGTAGTAGATCGTCGAAGGAGATGGCGACGTCCCTGGGGCCGACTGGCGCAACGCCGGCTAGCTCCTCAGCTGGCAAGATCGGATCTGCCTCAGCCAAGGAAAGGTTGCCGAGTTGATCGGCGACGAAATCAAGGCTCCCGAAGGTGATGGTGTCTCCATTGGAGAACTTGTTGCCCTTGACTCCGTTGATGGGATCCATCGAATCTGTCGATGAAGAATTCGCCGGGCCCCTACCTGGCGCGCCAACTATCGATGCTTTGCACCGGCAATAATACTATGGGGCTACTCGGCGACCTGGAATTCGGTGGATTGCAGAGGAACACGGGAGAATTATACTGGTTCAGGCCCTCGATGTGAGGTAATACCTTACGTCCAGTTGAGGTGTTATTCCTCTGAGGTGGTTTTGAGATCAATGATCTTGCGTGCCCTCATGGGGCGCCCTGCCTCCCTTTATATACTAGGGGACAAGGGTACATGGTAAGGATCCCAGTCGAATACGACCAAGGGATTTCCTTCTTAGAGATAGAATCCTATCCGACTAAGGCTAGGTTTCCTTATAGTACAAGGCACAGCCTGCCGGGTGCTATCTTATCTCTAATTACATGATCTGGCCCATCCTCTATCCGAGTGGCCCATGTGCTGATAATGAGGTACCCGGGGCCCATGGCTCCCACACAGCTAGCTCATCCGCCGCCCTGGCTACAACCCGGGGGCGCAGCTCGCTATCTTGCTTCCCTGGCTACAACCCGGGAGCTCAAGCTTGCTCATCTGGCTTCCCTGGCTACAATCCGGGAGCACAACTTGATCAACTTGCTGCCCTGGCTACAACCCGGGAGCTTGATCAATCCATCTTCTGGCTACAACCCGAAGACAACTACACAACTGCCGCCTTGGCTACAACCCGGGGGCTTAAGTTTGCTGCCCTGGCTACAACCTGGGAGCATGATCTTCATCCTGTTTACTTTTCACACACTTGATTATGGTGCTTCACACCCCGGGTCACACAGATCCGTTTCTGGCCACACAGGCCTTCCGTTTGCTTACTCGGCAAACTCTGGTCACGGTTCCCTTTCCATCAACCATTTTCACAAACCACGGGCAAACAAATCTACGCTATGGGAATCACCTTACATCGCCCTTAACCGTAGGCACGGCTGTTCGAACAGTTCTGCTAATCTCTGCAGAGGGTGTGCGTTTTACCCATCCGACACGAAAATTACACCGAGTACTGGCCTGTACCCAGAAATTCGTGACAAGGCCATTTCCAAAGCCAGTCTAGGGTTATCCAATGCCAGCCGAAAGATCCACACAGGATTCAGTGGTCGGCACTGAACTTCCCTAAACCTACTATTTACTCGGCCAGGGGCATCCCATAATACCCATATGGTCGCATTGTAAGATGCTCGGATGGAATCTCCAAAGGAAACGGTCCTTATCGGTAATACATAGCCATGCCACACAGGCGCTGTCTCTGTACACCAAGATTTTCAAAAGATGTCTTTATTTCACAAAACGCGCCGATACACAAGGTATCGGGTATTCCAATCAGTTTAGTAAAACCCAAGGTTTTCCCAAACGACAAACAACGTTGCAGAACTAAGCCATTCTACTCGGCATCGTATCCTCAGATAGGATGCTAGCGTGCCATTTGTGGGGCTCTCAAGGGACAAATATATCAACATCCTACCAAATGTGCGGCTACTGGGTAGGTCCATCGGTTTCGCTTGTAAACCGAGGCCAACAGTTTAAAAAGGTGTAAACTAAGCATGCATATATTTTCCAAACAACATAGTTTTGCATATATGGGAAACAATATGGTCAAAGAGGCTTGCCTTGTTCCAAGGAGGGGTCTTCTTCGGCGAAGGCGGCTTCTGGATCGTCCACCGGTTCAGGCTCTGAATAAGCAGAAAGGAAACACTGATAAGCAGGAGAAGTAAAACACCAAGAAAAAGGATCAAGGAGTAGTCGGCTGCAGAAAAGGTGGCAGTCGGCTGAACCAGGTTTGCAATCCGGGTGATAGAGCTCCAAAGCTTGAGAGGATGAGAGCTTAGCAGAGCTGGAGCTGGCCGGTTTGCAAAACAAAGGAAGAAGAAGCATGGATGGCTCAATATATAGCCAGCGTGCAAGGGTGAGACACGGTGGAGCTGGGCAACGGGTAGGGAGAAAAAGTCAAGGTGAACTGACAAAGGATTTGATGTTCATGCAGGGCTTGACTTGGGAGTCTGGCGTGGTCAGGGAGTTGGCAGGCACTGTAGCTGCGATGAGACATTAAGGTCAAGGCTAGGACAGGTTGGAGATGTCTCATTGACAGGGCTTCGGACTGACCATTGGTCCAAGCGATGCAGCGGGTTATTGTCCATCGGTCCAAGCGGTGCTGCGGGCAGGTGAAGACTGATTCTTCTCTACTTCGGTAGTCGGCGTCCAAAGGGCGGGCGCAACTCGGGGGACAAAGAAACAACAGGTCTCAACAAGGTAGTCGGCCACTTCACAGTGCTTACTCGGCAGCAAGGAGGTCCGAGTAAAACAAAGGAAAGGGCAGGATACAAGGACTGAGTAGCAATCTACTCGGCTCAAGGGAGAAGGTAGTCGGCTGGCCAGGGAGAAAAACTGGGGCACAGCTGACAGGATAGGAAGGGAGCTCGGGAAAACGAAAACTAGCGGGAAAGGAAAAACGGGTCGTTACAAACCTCCCCCACTTAACAGAATCTCGTCCCGAGATTTCGCTACTCAGCGAAGAGCTCCGGGTACTCAGCTTGAAGGCAATCTTCTCATTCCCATGTAGCTTCATCCTCCGAATGGTTACTCCATTCAGTGCGCGATAATCAACGCACATCCTCTTGGTCTTATCTTTCTTTTCCACTAGGAGCACTGGAGCTCCTCAAGGTGATGTGCTAGGTCGCACAAAACCTAGGCTCTCAAGTTCTTCTATCTGTTTCTTCACTTCGGCTAATTCATTAGCCGCCATTCTATAGGGTCTCTTGGATATGGGTGCGGTGCCGAGTAGCAACTCTATAGAGAACTCAATCTCTCTATCAGGGGGCATTCCGGGTAGACTATCTGGAAAGACATCACGGTACTCATTGATCACCGGCACTTCTTCCAGAGGGGCCATTTGCACAGAGCTCAGGAGAGATTGGCTTTTAGGATTTCCAGGAGAGGCAAACTTTACTTCTTGTCCAAAAGGGCACTGCAGAGTTATAGTGCTAGTTGCACAGTCTATTCGGCCTTTGTGTTTAGCTAACCAGTCCATGCCTAGAATCAAATCCAAGCCTTGTGATTCCAGGACAATGGGGTTGGCTGAGAAATTAACTCCTGCAATTACCAGGTTAACTCCAGGGCAAGACTGGTCCGACCTAAACTCCTTGCCAGGGGAGTGTATGACCATAGGTATCCTAAGGCCTTGAACATCCCAACCATACTTATCCACAAAATATTGAGAAATAAAGGAATGCGATGCTCCAGAATCAAACAGAACAACTGCAGGTACGGAGTTGACAAGAAACGTACCCATTACCACATCTGAAGCTTCTCGGGCTATCTCCGACTGGATATGATTGACTCGGCCACGTCCAAAGGCCGGAGGGGCACGGGAGGCAGATCCACTAGCATGTGTAGTCGGCTGTCCTCGACTAAACACAGGGGCTCTTGAAGCGCTGGCGTTGGGGCATCCAGAGGCTGCAGGGTCTTGCTTCTGGGGGCAGTGCCGGGCAAAGTGACCCAACTCGTTGCAGTTGTAGCATCGGCTTCCTGGGGCACTCGGGATACTCCTCTTCTGTAGGCCGGCGGAGGCAGGGCGGCTTGCACCGGTACTTGCACTGAGGGGTCGGGACTGAACAGAAGAAGCCGGGCGGGAAGCAGATGGGCGAAACACCTGCTCTTGAAACTAGGATGGGGCAAACTGACGGGAAGGACTGGGGAGATAGGGCCTGGTACTCAGACCACTACGAGACTGCATCTGGGAGGCCTTGTGCTTGCGAAAAACTTCGATCTCCTTCCTCGCGTCTTCAACCACTAGGGCTCTGTTGACCATGTGCTGGAAAGTAGGGAAGTCATGGGCAAGAAGCTGGATCTTCATTGCCACATTCATCCCTTTCAGAAACCTTCTGATTTTCTTCTTATCCGTGTTCACGTCCTCTGGTGCATAGCGAGCTAGATGGTTGAACCTGCTTAGGTACTCGCTGATGCTGGAATGTCCCTGCTTGAGGTTGTTGAATTCTTCTCTCTTAATGTCTATTACTCCTTCTGGGACATGTGCAGCTCTAAAGGCTTCAACAAACTCGGGCCAGGCGATGTTGGCAGCATCTTGATGGGCAGCACAGTAGTTCTCCCACCAGTCGGCTGCTGGTCCACGAAGTTGATGTGCAGCAAACTGGGTTTTCTCCATAGGTGTGCACTGCACTAGGTTCAGCTTTCTGTCCATATCCTTTAGCCAGTCATCAGCCTCCACTGGCTCAGCAGTCTGTGAGAACTCGGCCGGACGGGACCTCATGAAGTCGGCAAGCTTGGAGCGGCCATGAGCTTGTGCTGGTTGAACTTGATGGAGGAGAGGCTGCATTGCGGCCAAGTTCTGTGCAATGCCTTGTAAGATCTGGGTCTGGATGGCCATAAGCTACTGGGGGTCCACTGGAAGCTGAGGAGGTTGAGGCAATCCTCCAGGGTTTGCTGCTGCAGCATCAAAGGTACCAAGGCCAGCTGCACGGCCATTTCCGGACATCCGATCATGAGTCTGCTCCACTTCTTGTTCCTCCGCGGCGGTAAGCAGGTTGTTGCGGACTGGACCTTGGTCTTCAAAACCCAGGCGAGCTAGAGCACGAACAACACGGCGCTGACGTTCTGCCATCTGGTCCTAGAAAAGGGCAACCAGGGGAGAAAGGTTCAGCAAGGTTATCGGCAACCAAACCGATGGAACAGATGAAGGAGCAACAAGATCAGCAAGATGGATTCAAGCAGCAGAACAAGGAACACACTCGAGAACCCAGCCACAACGAAAAGACGACAGATAGGGCACTGGAACCTAAGGGCTTGCGCAGGAACCAAAGGTAGGGAGATAGCCAAGAGTTTAGAAACATTTCCAAAATCTACAAAGCAGAGAAAGATACTCAGACAAGTCCTAGATTTTTGCAAATAGTATAGTTTTCAAAATAAGATCCTCAAGGACATCTGCACGCGTGGGGTTTCGTTCCTAGGGCCAACCTTTGCTCTGATACCATTACTGTGATGCCTCCCCGACTAGGTGGAAGGCCACCATGTGCATACGGCACCCGATCCCAGGATCAGTAGTCGGGTACGCACAACAATGATACAACTCAGAGTTACAATAATACATAACAGAGTACACATATAAATACAAGGAGATCCATCCAGGACAAACCCGGGATGGGCAAGATAATCAACAGGTAAACTAGCGGAAACAGCAAAAACAGGGCGGAAGCTGGACAAAAACTACTCCACAGGCTCGGTTGGGAACTAGGCTCGAAACCTTCAGAAGTCTTCGTAGTCGGCCTGGTCTTGGAGGAACTCGGCAGCAGTCGGATCTTCGTCTTCTTCTCCAAAACCTACTATACATATATGAACAAGGTGAGTACTTTCGTACTCAGCAAGCCGGGAAAAGATGCCATGTTGGCTAGACAGAAAGGCTAAGGGTTTTATTTGCAAAAAACTGCCTTTAGAAACTCCTTTATTTGCAAACACTAGTGAGTTCAAAATTTTGTTGTCGGAAAGAGGCTCACGCCTCGATTCATTCCGCAAGTTGCTTTTCAACAACTCGCCACTTAATGAATCAAGCATATATATATTCATATCATCTTTTACTTCGCATTTGTTGGTCCTGTATCTCCCGAGTAGCTACAACCACTCGTTGACCCTGAGACTCGGCTACAACCAAATCTCAGCTGTGGCACTTAATGCTCGCTACACTGGCTACAATCAGCTAGCTCATCCGCCGCCCTGGCTACAACCCGGGGGCGCAGCTCGCTATCTTGCTTCCCTGGCTACAACCCGGGAGCTCAAGCTTGCTCATCTGGCTTCCCTGGCTACAACCCGGGAGCACAACTTGATCAACTTGCTGCCCTGGCTACAACCCGGGAGCTTGATCAATCCATCTTCTGGCTACAACCCGAAGACAACTACACAACTGCCGCCCTGGCTACAACCTGGGGGCTTAAGTTTGCTGCTCTGGCTACAACCCGGGAGCATGATCTTCATCCTGTTTACTTTTCACACACTTGATTATGGTGCTTAACACCCCGGATCACACAGATCCGTTTCTGGCCACACAGGCCTTCCGTTTGCTTACTCGGCAAACTCTGGTCACGGTTCCCTTTCCATCAACCTTTTTCACAAACCACGGGCAAACAAATCTACGCTATGGGAATCACCTTACATCGCCCTTAACCGTGGGCACGGCTGTTCGAACAGTTCTGCTAATCTCTGCAGAGGGTGTGCACTTTACCCATCCGACACGAAAATTACACCGAGTACTGGCCTGTACCCAGAAATTCGTGACAAGGCCATTTCCAAAGCCAGTCTAGGGTTATCCAATGCCAACCGAAAGATCCACACAGGATTCAGTGGTCGGCACTGAACTTCCCTAAACCTACTATTTACTCGGCCAGGGGCATCCCATAATACCCGTATGGTCGCACTGTAAGATGCTCGGATGGAATCCCCAAAGGAAACGGTCCTTATCGGTAATACATAGCCATGCCACACAGGCGCTGTCTCTGTACACCAAGATTTTCAAAAGCTGTCTTTATTTCACAAAACGCACCGATACACAAGGTATCGGGTTTTCCAATCAGTTTAGTAAAACCCAAGGTTTTCCCAAACGACAAACAACGTTGCAGAACTAAGCCATTCTACTTGGCATTGTATCCTCAGGTAGGATGCTAGCGTGCCATTTGTGGGGCTCTCAAGGGAGAAATATATCAACATCCTACCAAATGTGCGGCTACTGGGTAGGTCCATCGGTTTCGCTTGTAAATCGAGGCCAACAGTTTAAAAAGGTGTAAACTAAGCATGCATATATTTTCCAAACAACATAGTTTTGCATATATGGGAAACAATATGGTTAAAGAGGCTTGCCTTGTTCCAAGGAGGGGTCTTCTTCGGCGAAGGCGGCTTCTGGATCGTCCACCGGTTCAGGCTTTGAACAAGCAGAAAGGAAACACTGATAAGCAGGAGAAGTAAAACACCAAGAAAAAGGATCAAGGAGTAGTCGGCTGCAGAAAAGGTGGCAGTCGGCTGAACCAGGTTTGCAATCCGGGTGATAGAGCTCCAAAGCTTGAGAGGATGAGAGCTTAGCAGAGCTGGAGCTGGCCGGTTTGCAAAACAAAGGAAGAAGAAGCATGGATGGCTCAATATATAGCCAGCGTTCAAGGGTGAGACACGGTGGAGCTGGGCAACGGGTAGGGAGAAAAAGTCAAGGTGAACTGACAAAGGATTTGATGTTCATGCAGGGCTTGACTTGGGAGTCTGGCGTGGTCAGGGAGTTGGCAGGCACTGTAGCTGCGATGAGACATTAAGGTCAAGGCTAGGATAGGTTGGAGATGTCTCACTAACAGGGCTTCGGACTGACCATTGGTCCAAGCGATGCAGCGGGTTATTGTCCATTGGTCCAAGCGGTGCTGCGGGCAGGTGAAGACTGATTCTTCTCTACTTCGGTAGTCGGCGTCTAAAGGGCGGGCGCAACTCGGGGGACAAAGAAACAACAGGTCTCAACAAGGTAGTCGGCCACTTCACAGTGCTTACTCGGCAGCAAGGAGGTCCGAGTAAAACAAAGGAAAGGGCAGGATACAAGGACTGAGTAGCAATCTACTCGGCTCAAGGGAGAAGGTAGTCGGCTGGCCAGGGAGAAAAACTGGGGCACAGCTGACAGGATAGGAAGGGAGCTCAGGAAAACGAAAACTAGCGGGAAAGGTAAAACGGGTCGTTACAACGCTTTTCTGAAACACCTCTAGAACTCCCTATGGACGATCAACAATGTCTCTAAGCTACTTGTAAAACGTCTCCCCAAAGGTATCTCTGTTGTAGTGTATCATGGAGTAAGAGAGATATTATGATATGATGATGATACTATGATTTATATTATGAACATATTTTAAATGCTTTACAAATTACCGTTGCAAAATCTAGTGAACTAAAACTTGCTATATGCTGAAAATTAGTCCACAAATAGCCCTTCTTTTATATAAGTTTGAATACTGTATGTTAGGTTTGTCCTTGCTAGTATATTATTTCCATAATGTACTGTGGAGGCCATGGGCCCCGGGTACCTCATCACAAGCAAATAGGCCATTCGGATAGAGGATGGGCCTGGCCTTGTAGTTAGAGATATACTAACACCCGGCTGACTTTGCCTTGTATGATAAGGAATATACAGTCTTAGTTAGGTACGATATATATCTAAGAGGAGATTTCTTGGCTGTAATCTAGCTGGGACTCCTACCTTGTACCCCTGTCCCCCAATATATAATAGGAGGCAGGGCGCCCCATGAGGGCAGATCAACATACATCCTCAAAGAAATTCCACCACAACTGGACGTAGGGTATTACCTCTCATTGAGGGCTTGAACCAGTATAATTCTCCCGTGTTCCTTTGCAATCTACAGAGTTTCCCCTTGCCGAGTAGCCCTATAATCATATTGTCAGTGTAAAACATCGACAGTTGGCGCGCCAGGTAGGGGCACCGGCGAGATTCACATCTACAAGCTCGATGGATCCAGCAACCGGAGTCGATAGTGGCAAATTCTTCCCCGGAGATACAATCTCATTCGGAAGCCTTGACTTCGTCACCGACATGTTTGGCAATCTCACCTTGGCCGATGCAGATCCGATCTAGCCGGCCGAGGAACCAGCCGACTCCGCGTCAGTCGGCTTGCAAGACACTGCAGCCAACCTCATTGATTTGCTGCGGCAATCTACCACATGCCCGGGCCTCGGGACAACTCTCTCCTTCGGTGTCCGGCTCGCGCTAGGCCTTGAGCCAGCTCGGGTTGGGCTAGGAAGGGGAGAGATCGTCAATCTCCCACACAGACTCGACAACGCCGCGAATCTACACCCCACGCGGCTGACCAGATCCTCTACGCTTTAGTCTGGACACGGCCCAGAGCTGTTCTAGATTGGATCTAGAGAGGTCGGTGTCGTCTTTACTCCAATGAACTACTCGGATTCCGACTCCAAGTCGGACAACGGTTCGAACACTAGTTCGAACAGCAGTCTGGCGAGTTTCCTTTTGCCCCACGAGATCTTCATGGCATCAACCCCTCCCCCAGAGGTGCACCGACTACAAGAGGAGCAACAAGATGAGGCACGCCGACTACGGCAACAGGAGGAGGCTGACCGCGAGGCTCGCAACGGCGAGCTACGCAAGGCTGGGCGAACCGCTCAGCAACAAATCCTCTAGACTCAAATCGGCGACCACGACGTCTTCGTCACGCCACAACAAAACGTCGTGGCTGCTACAACCCTGCTGGACACGCTCCAGCTTGGGCCTAATCATCAGGCCACCCCGATGATAGCCAAGATCAAGGCGATGATCACAGCTGCTGCCTGTCAGCAGCACCAGCAATCGGGCGAAACACTTATACCGACCAATCGGTCGGGTCCTCTGGCGGCAATCTCGTCCGCATCGGCACGACGCCGGGTGGCTGGCTCAAGTTAGCCGCACGAGGAGTCACGGCAAACAACACTCGGCAACACCAACAACAACAATCGGCGGCGTTATCGGAATGACCGCCGGTTCAACCAAGACCTCCGAGGACGCCTACAACGTGATCTCCGCCACGACATCAATGCTCGGTGCCACGAGCGCGAGGAGAACAAGTGCCGCCGACTAGAGGACGAGCATGAGCGCTTTGGCCTCCATCACGAGCGGTTTAACTGCCATGGTCGGAGCCAGAGCCCTCATGGAGACGAAGGCGTACCAACCTTCACCCGGGAGCTACAAGACGTCGACTGGCCGTCGGGCTTCAAGCCTACCGGAATCGAGAAATACGACGGCAAAACTAACCCCGAGTCCTGGCTCACCGTATATACTCTGGCAGTTCGAGCTGCTGGAGGTGACCATAAAGCCATGGCTAACTACCTCCCGGTCGCCCTGGCTGACTCAGCGAGGACATGGCTAATAGGGCTCCCGAGGCGATCAATCAGCTCCTGGGGGAACTCCGGGAACGCTTTATAGCCAACTTCTAGGGGACTTACGAGCGGCCATCTTCTGAGCACGATCTCTACCAGCTCCACCAGAAGAAGAACGAGTTGCTCCGTGAGTTCATCAAAAGGTTCTCTGAGAAGCGCAACCAGATACCCATGATCAAGGATGAGGTTGTCATCGCTGCCTTCCGTAAGGGAGTTAGAGACGCCCCGTTTATCGCGAAGTTCACTCAGAAGCCACCAGCCTCCATTCGAGCCCTCTTCGACATGGCGAACAAATATGCCGACTCGGCTGAAGCGGTCGCAAAAGCTCTTGATGAAAAGAAGGAGTCCCGACAGAAGGACCAAAAGGCGAAAGCCGACAACGAGCCATCATAGAACAAGTCCGGCAGCCGCAAGCGGAAGTCGGACAACGAGGTGGCCAACATGGAGTGCACTCGGTCGTGGCCCCCAAGGAACAACGAGTACCAGAAGGTTATGAATGGGCCCTGCCCCTTCCATCCTAAGGGCAAGCATGTGGCCAAGGACTGTTTCATGCTCAAAAAGTTTGCTTCCGAGTAGACATCATCATCTGGCGCTGACAAGGACAAAGACAAGACAGACCCGGGCCCGGCCGACGATTTTCAAGATCCCTAGGCCGAGCTCAACCACATCTTCGGAGGGCCGTCTGCGTACAAGTCCAAGAGAAAGCAGAAGCTAACAGTGCGCGACATCAACTCGGTCTCTGCCGCAGACGCCCCCCAATATTTTCGCTAGTCAGAGATGCCCATCACGTTCGACCGCGCGGATCACCCCGATCGGGTTTCACACCCGGGACGCTATCCACTCGTCCTAGATCCGGTCGTCAAAAATATCAAGTTGAAGAAAGTTCTCATAGATGGAGGCAGTGCGCTCAACATCCTCTCCGCCAAGACCCTGGATGAGATGAAGATTCCTCGTTCAGAACTGCGGCCGAGTACAGCGCCCTTCCACGGGATAATTCCCAGCCTATCTTCAACACCACTCGAGTAGATAACTCTGCAGGTAACTTTCAGCACGCGGGATAACTTCAGCACGGAAAACATCTGCTTCAAGGTCACCGACTTTGAGACCGTGTATCACACGATACTTGGACGGCCACTACTAGCCAAATTCATGGTAGTGTCAAACTATATCTACATGGTGCTCAAGATGCCTGGGCCAGTAGGAGTCCTCTCCCTTCGCAGCGACGTTAAGCAAGCCTTCACCTACGACAAGGAGAGCTACGAGTTGGCTCAATCGCAAGAGGCGGCAGTCGGACACAACAGCATTCGGCAAGCCGTCACAACTGAAGTCAAGGATGACCAAGTTCCGGCGAAAAAAGCGGCGAAGTCGGAAATTTTAGCGGACTCTGACACGAAGAAGATCCCCCTGGACCCTTCCGACCCCTCCAAGACTGCTCTAGTCGGGATCGGACTCGATCCCAAATAGGAAGACACGCTCGTCACCTTCCTTCAAGCCAACAAAGATATATTCGCGTGGAAACCATCTGACATGCCGGGCGTACGGAGGGAGGTGATCGAGCATGCCCTCAATGTCAAGACAGACGCCAAACAAGTCTAGCAACAGCTACGGCGCTTCGCACAAGATGGTAAAGATGTTATTCAGGAGGAGATAACCAAGCTTCTCGCAGCCGGGTTCATCAAAGAGGTCTGCCACCCGGACTGGCTGGCAAACGCAGTTCTGGTCCAAAAGAAAAACGGTAAATGGCGCATGTGCGTCGACTACACCGATCTCAACAAGGCGTGCCCCAAGGATCCATTCAGTCTACCAAGAATAGATCAGGTGGTGGATTCAATTGCGGGGTGCGAACTTCTCAGCTTTCTCGATTGTTACTCAGGATACCATCAAATCAGCCTGAAGGAGGAGGACTGTCTAAAAACGTCTTTTATCACGCCGTTTGGCGCATATTGCTACATCACCATGCCGTTCGGTTTGAAAAACGCTGGAGCAACGTATCAACAAGCAATTCAGCGGTGTCTACACACTCAGATCGGGCGCAACGTGGAAGCCTACGTCGATGACGTGGTGATCAAGACCAAGTCCAAAGAAGACCTCATCGCTGACCTAGAAGAAACCTTCCAAAATCTTCAAAGATTCAAGATGAAGTTGAACCCAGAAAAGTGCGCCTTCAGTGTGCCATCTGGCAAGCTACTCAGCTTCATTGTTTCGCATCGCGGCATCGAGGCCAACCTGGAGAAAGTCAATGCAATCACAAACATGGCACCCCCGACTAGCCAGAAGGACGTCCAGAAGCTGACAGGCTGCACGGTGGCACTCAGCCGGTTTATTTCCCGACTTGGAGAGCGGGGCATACCCTTTTTCAAGCTCTTGAAGAAAGCAAACAATTTCCAATGGACTCTCGAAGCCCAGCAAGCCTTCGAAGACTTCAAGAAATTTCTCACATCACCACCCGTGTTGGCGTCACCTATGCTCCAGGAGCCATTAATGTTATATCTGGCAGTAACCACTCAGGTAGTCAGCACGGTGCTGGTAGTCGAGCGATCCGAACCGGGTCACATACAAAAAGTTCAACGGCCAGCCTACTTTGTCAACGAGGTCCTAGCCGACTCCAAGATGAGATATCCGCAGGTCCAAAAGCTGCTTTATGGCCTACTCATCACTGTCCAGAAGCCGGTGCACTATTTCCAATCACATCAAGTCACGGTGGTCACATCATACCCACTCATGGACGTCCTGCATAACCGTGAGGCCACCGGCCAAATCGCTAAATGGGTGCTCGAGTTGATGGCATTCGACATCACCTTTCAGCCACGGACAACAATCAAATCATAAGCTCTAGCCGACTTTGTGGCCGAGTGGACAAAAGTTCAGATGCCTACATCAACAGCGAAGATAGAGTACTGGACAATGTACTTCGACGGTTCTCTAAGGATCGGCGGCGCCGGGGCCGGCATCGCACTGACGTCCCCTACCGGTGAAAAACTCAAGTATGTTCTCCAGATCCACTTCCTGGCTTCCCACAGCGTCGCCAACTACGAGGCAGTCATCCACGGGCTCCGTATTGCTATATCACTTGGCATCCGCTGACTGGTTGTGCGAGGAGACTCTCAACTCGTGGTGAACCAAGTCATGAAAGACTGGACATATCTCGACGACACCATGGCGGCATACTGTCAGGAGGTCAGAAAGCTGGAAAACAAGTTCGACGGGCTGGAGATAACACATGTCCTACGACAATACAACGATGCAGCCGACGAACTGGCAAACATGGGATCCAAGCGAGAAGTGGTCTCGACTGGGATCTTTGTCGAGCAACTAATGGAGCCGTCAGTCAAGAAGAAACCAGTGCCAGAGCAGTCGGGAAACGAACCTACCCCGGCGACAGATGAAGTACTGAACATATGTCAAGATTGGCGGACCCCTATTCTCAAATTCCTCCTGGACAATGAACTTCCAGAAGATCGCATTCAAGCTGAACAAATCAAACGTCGAAGTAAAAGCTTCCTAATCATCGGAGAAGACCTGTACAGAAGAAGTGCATTCGGTGTCCTCATGCGTTGCGTCACCACCGAGGAGGGCAAGCAGATTCTGCAATCGATCCACTTGGGCATATGTGGCAACCACGCCGCATCCAGGATATTAGTCGGAAAGGCTTAACGGCAGGGATTTTTCTGGCCAACAGCAGTGACAGACGCCAAATATATTGTTCGCACATATGAGGGTTGTCAGTTCTATGCAAGACAAATAAATCTCCCAGCCCAGGAACTTCAAACTATACCAATCTCTTGGCCCTTTGCAGTATGGGGGCTTGACATGGTCGGGCCTTTCAAGAAAGCACCAGGAGGGTTCACACACTTGTTCGTCGCAGTGGATAAATTCACAAAGTGGATTAAGGCGAAACCCGTTGCTACCATAACAGCAGCAAGAGCAAAGGACTTCATCATGAGTATATTATACCAATTTGGGGTTCCCAACCGCATCATAACGGACAACGGTACTCAGTTCACGGGCGGCGTCTTTGAAGATTTCTGTGACGAATTCGGCATCAAGATCTGTTATGCATCTATGGCACACCCGCGGAGCAATGGGCAGGTTGAGCGAGCCAATGGCATGGTCTTACAAGGCATCAAGACAAGAATATACGACCGACTACAACCATATGCGGGCCGGTGGGTACAAGAACTCCCATCCGTTCTCTAGTCTCTACGAACCACGGTCAGTCGGGCAATAGGGCAATCCTCTTTCTTCTTGGTCTATGGTGCTGAGGCTATGCTACCAACCGAGTTAGAGTTCGGCTCTCCGTGAGTTCGGGCTTACTCAGAAGACATCTCAAACAACACCCGATTGGTCGAGTTAGATCAGTTGGAAGAAGCGAGGGAAGCTGCAATAATCCAATCGACACGGTATCTACAAAGCCTGCATCACTACCACAACCGCAATGTCCATGGTCGCGCCTTTTTTGTCAGGGATCTCATCTTGAGAAAAATACAAACCACCAAAGACAGGAATAAATTATCCCCAATATGGAAAGGGTCGTTCATTATCGCCGAGGTTACACGGCCAGGCGCCTACTGACCGAA
This sequence comes from Oryza meyeriana var. granulata, assembly GCA_003991445.1. Lineage (NCBI taxonomy): Eukaryota > Viridiplantae > Streptophyta > Magnoliopsida > Poales > Poaceae > Oryza > Oryza meyeriana. The sequence continues at coordinate 22,311 of RYFJ01001021.1, forward strand.
GATCGAAGACAGCGCCCTCGTCAACAACTCATGGAACATCGAACAGCTACGTCCTTTCTATACCTGAGTTTTATTCTTTACCATGTGTACAGTTCCCTTCTAACTCACTACGCCGCTTGTTCCAACCGAGTAGTGAGTCGGGGGCTGCATGTATTATATGAGCTTTGTCAATAATATGCGAGCCTGTTTTGTCTAAAGTTATGAAGTTTTGCAATGGCTTTGTCATGTTTGCCCGAGTACAGCTTTCTGAGGTGAACGCTTTTATTAAGTTCCTATAGACTAACTCGGCGCAGACTACATGGTCGGGTAAAACTAATGATAACTAAGTCAGAGCTTCACGCTTGGCGGCACTGCGTATATATTTACATATGTCCTTACAAAAATTTATATACATCGACTACATAATAGATTGTTCTTACATATCCAGATCCCTGGTGATCACCTCTACAGTCGGCCTCGCCTTGGCTATCAACTCTAGCGCCTCCTCAGGTATCGTCTCCTCGGTGAACCCCTCTCCGATGGCTTCAATATCTGCCCTAGGGTAGATTCACTTGGTCATTGCAAGGGTTTGGGCCACACCGGCAACAAAACACTCATCCAAGTACCTCTTCAGGACACTCGGGGCTTCATATAAGCATGCCTGCACCTGGGAGATCGTGTTGGAGCTGGTTCCCACATGGTGAGGGTCCATTACATCAAGGAGCCCTTTCATGGACTCGGCAAGGATCTCCCGTGACTCCTTGACGGTCTTTATCTCCTCTGCAAAAGCCTGAAACTGGATTTGGGCATTGGCTCTAGCAGCTACCCGGGTTCATCGACAAGTAAACTTGTTAGGCAGAATTGCAGACAGAGTATTTCATAGATTGGTTAAGATCATTGTCAGAACGGAGACTTACTTTCGTAGTTGGCCTCCCATTTGGTTGTGGTCTTCTCTAATTCAGCCTTTTTCTTCTCGAGTTTGGCGTTGGCCCTCTTCAAGTCGGCCTTCTACTTCTCGAGCTCGGCCTTGGCCCTTGTCAAGTCGGCCTTGTCTTTTTCAAGCCTGGCCCTGGCTTCCTCGGCCTCCTTCAGTTTGGCTTCCCCTCCTATTCGGGTCTTCAACTCGGCTTCGAGGGCTGCACATCAAAATAGTCAAGTACTCGAGATTGTAGGCAAGACACAACTGGGCAGTCGGGAACAACATAGCTGGGGAAATATACTAATGGCTCGGTCAGGAAGATGTATTCGGGAGGCTTACTTCCAATCTTCTTGGCTAAGCCCCAATTTTCATCCCTGAGTTGATCAACGGCTCCCTTCAGCCAGACCTCTCTCCCCTGGCTGCGCCGCTCCAATTCCTCTTTCACGGTCTGGAGCTGGTCCAATTGTTGGAGCTAGGGGGACCAGCTGGGTCAGGACCTCGTTTATCTGCCCGGAGCGGTCCACGATCTTTTGCTCAGAGCAGGAACAGAGCAACAACCGAGCAAAGTAGAGTCACGCGTCAGAACATCCAACTAAGGAAGACCGACAAGAGCCCGTCACAGCGAAGGTCTTACTCAGGCCCCCTAGGACGCGGTGATCGCAGCGCGAAGAAAATCTTCGCGCTCCTCCGCCATCGCTTTATCATGTTTATACCTCTTTGCCACCCCATCGGGACTCATCCAGCGAAAAGTCCTCGGGAACCTGTGGGGAGGAGCTTCAAGCTGGGGAAGGTCCAGTCCTTCTGAAGACGACGATGATGACGATGGCGGTGACAAGGACGGCGATGGGGTTCTGGCTCCCAACTCAGCAGCTTCTAGTGCCCCGGAGATCGGCTCAGGGGCCACGGCGACACTTCGACATCCGTCCCTTGGTCGGCCGGTGTCGGCGGCCCTGCAGTCGGGATGGTCTCAGTTTCTGCAACTGGGATCATCGCTGGCTTAGCAGGAGTGCTCGTTAGCGCTGGTTTGGCTGGCGTTGGCTCGACAACGGGAGCGGCCGGAGTGGTCTCCTTGAGATCAATATCGGCTCGCTTCCTGCGTAACGGGTCAAACATCAAGACACTATCATATTGAACAAGATTTTTGGAAGATTCAGAACAACCTACCTCTTGGAGAACTTGAGCTTCTGTCTGGGGGATCCAGAAGCTGGCACTGGAGGGCCGCTGGCAGTCGGGCCTGATGGCACGGTAGTCGGCAGTGGCGTTTTTGTCCTAGTCGGCCCCGTTCGCGGTATGGCTGGCTGGGGCGCACGGGTACTTGGTGGCGCCATCCCTGGGCTCGATGTTGCTGAGCCTGGTCGCGCTGAACTCGACCTCGTACTCGGCGGTGCTTGTCTTGGGCTCAATGTTGCTGAGCCAGACGGCACCGGTCCCGGTCTAGGGCTTGATGGCCTAGGGGCTGTGCTGGTGGTGTCTCGGATCTTGAGGCTCCCAGCTGCAGCACTTGGCCTGATAACCTTCTTCTTGCCCTCGTCTACAACAGGCCTCTTCGCCGCTCTCTTGGAGTCGGGCTTGGCAGCAGAAGGACTTCTCGGCCTCTTCTTTGACTTCATGGTCGATAAGGTTCGGGAGTCGTCATCGAACTCCTCACACGACTACAAGCAGTTCAATAACATAGGTTACACATTGCGGAGCAATCCTGATCATACATCCGCTAGAACTCATCACAAATGAACTACAAGACAACATCAGTGAAGATTACCTTTGGGCACAGCCTCTTCCGGTTGTAAGCCACCACAGACCGTTCCGTGTCTTCAGTCTCGACTACCCCACTGACAAAGAAACCTAGTAGGACGTCGGTCACCTTATACTTATCCACCAGGTCGGAATACTCCCGGCTGGGATCGCCTCTACCCTTATAGTCCTAGCCGAAGTGACACCTCAACTTCAACGGCCTGATGCACCAAGTCAAGAATCGTCTGGCCACCCATGGACCAGTCAGCCCGGCTTTCTTCAGTTTGCTAATCTTTTCAATCAATGTATTAACTTGGCCCATTTCTTTAGAGCTGGGCAAGGATGACCAGTTGGGCACGACTGTCGGAGGCAAACCCAAAAAAGGGGGAGGCTTGGTTGAAAATAGAAACAGTAAAACCATTCCTTATGCTAGCCTTTGAGAGAAGACTTCAAGGGAATATCGATATAAATCCTCTTCATCTCGCTCCTGAGTTGGATACCAGCCCCCCCAATCACCTGAACCTTGCTCTTGGAGGGCTGGGGTTTGATGTGGAACAGATATCTGAACAGATTCAAGTGGGGTTCCACACCCAAGAAGCACTCGCAAAGAGTCACAAAAATAGAAATTTGCAAGATCGAGTTGGGATTCAGATTCACCAACTCGAGTTCATAAAAGGCAAGGAGCCGGCGGAAGAACTTGGAAGATAGAAGAGAAAGACCCTAGTTGAAAAAGGAGGCAAAAACAACGGTCTCACTGACCTAGGGCTCTGGAACCGACTCGCCTTCAGCCGGACGCCACTTGTTGACATCACAGCTCTGCAACTTCAGCTGCTTCTCCAGAAGCTTCAGCTTAGCCGACCTGCAATCCGAAGTCGGCCAAACCTCATCCGACGCATCCAAGAAATCTGAAGCCCTCGGCATGGTTTGAGGCAAGGAAGCTTGGGGGAAATGTGATTAGGGGCTTGGAACAGGCGAGGAGGAGCGGGATCGCCTGAGTTTCGATGGGGAAGAGCGAGCAATAGTGAACCCTAGCGAGGCGGGAGGCAAAATTTCGGTGCGGAGGTTGGAAGACGAAACGATTGGAGGATTGGAGAAGATGAGGGAATCTTTTCTCTCTCTCCCCGCCTTTTATAGAGCTTGTACCTGTTCGTAGGCCTAGGTCTGCAAATTTGGTACTGGGCCATCAAGATATGAGTTTCTACAGTAGCACGCTCGATTTGGGCCGCTAGCAAGCTATGTTAAAATCACAGTGCTGGTGCTACCAACAGGAACCGATGAGGTAAACAGATATGCTTCATGAGAGCCGACTGCTGAACACATGTGTTCAGGTATCTATATTATCCACCAGGTATTGAGGATATATCCTTATAAAGATCACCAGCTGGTCTCCATTAAAATTGGAGATGCAGGTATCTCTCAAGTACACCTGACCACATGATGGATTAAGTTTCATAAAGTGGTACTTGGCCTACATGCTTGGCCAATATTTGCCATGAGCAAATATTTTCCCAGCCAACATGACTCTGATGAGTCTAACTTTCGAGTGGGACGCTGCTCGGGAAAGACTATAAACACGTTTACTAGCTGACATGAAGCTGAAGAGTCCCATATACCAGTAGTACACTACTCGAGAAAGACTATAAATGATCATCCCGGCTGACATGATGCCGATGAGTCTCATATACCAGTTGTATACCACTCGAGAAAGACTATAAAACTATTCTGGTTGATATGATACCGAAGAATCTCACATGCCAGTAGAGCACTACTTGGTAAATACTATAAGGTTAAAGATCTTTGACTTTATGTTTAATTGCTCCACAATTAAGCACAAAGTCAGGGGCTACACCTAATAGGTGCACCTATTCGGCGCACACTATCCATACTCCTACATGGAGCCCTTCATAGCCTCGCTACCAGCTGACATGAAGCAGGACTCGGGAAGAAGCACTCGGACAAAGAGTACTCGGGAGCAATGCACTCGGGCAATCTTTACCATGGAGGATGAGCACTCGGCATCAGCTGTGACTCAACCATGAAGGTCTCAGGGGCTGCTGTGGAGGCCATGGGCCCCGGGTACCTCATCACAAGCAAATGGGCCACTCGGATAGAGGATGGGCTTGGCCTTGTAGATAGAGATATAGTAACACCCGGCTGACTTTGCCTTGTATGATAAGGAATATACAGTGTTAATTGGGTACGATATATCTCTAAGAGGAGATCCCTTGGCTGCAATCCGACTAGGACTCCTACCTTGTACCCTGTCCCCTAGTATATAAGGGGAGGCAGGACGCCCAATGAGGGCAGCTCAACATACATCCTCAAAGGAATTCCACCACAACTGGACGTAGGGTATTACCTCTCATCGAGGGCCTGAACTAGTATAATTCTCCTATGTTCCTTTGCAATCCACCAAGTTTCCCCTTGCCGAGTAGCCCTATAATCATATTGCTGGTGTAAAACATCGGCATATACTGACTCTTACTTTATTTCTATGTTGTTGCTTTAGACTTGTTGTAGGTGAGGTGTTGCGTAGGTGGAGTGCTACGCGGGACTCGCTGTTTTTCAGGATGGTTATAACTTGGGGGCCAACTCCTAGTCAGTTTGCCTGTGTCGTTGGATAGACACGCAGTCCGCTAAGCTCTATTTGGCCTGTTGGCCTATATAATTTTAGTTGCAATCTAGTTTATATATTCGTATTCCCTATAATTGTTGATGTCAACTGTTTTAATGAAAGTGTGAGGCTAGTTATTTTTCCTGGGGACTAACTGTCACGCCCTGATTTTCACTCAGGGATTAAAAATTATTCAATAAATGATTTCTAGAAATTATAGTAAATTGCAATGCATTTAACAAGTGAAAATAAATATTCCTTTAATAAACTATGCATGGAGGAATTTTTCCTAATTTCTCCATATCCTTAAACACTCTCTGGAATTTCTTGGGAATTTTCAAAGCTGAACTATTAATTTTAAAAATACAAAGTTCATTTCAGTAATTATTGAAAAGGGGAAAACAAATAAAATACCTTTCCTAGCTCTGGGCCACCCCGGCCTAATCCTCTTTTTACCCCGGCCGAGCCCTTTCAGCCTCCTCCAGCCCATCACCTTGGCCCAGCCCACCACGGCCTGCCTCCCATCTCCCCGCGTCTGGCCTCAGCCTGTCCTCGGCCCGACCACGCCAGGCTGCCTCCCTCCTCTCTCTCTCTCTCTCTCGGGCCGCTTTCCTCTGCCTAGCTTGCCCGATTCGGCCTAGCCACGTGCCGCTCGCCCGCCGCCTCCCCTCCCCGACAGGTGGGGCCGGTGCCGACCTGTTGGGCCTTTCTTCAACCTCCGACCGAGAAGGTCAGAGGAGAACTGGCCGCCTCCGCCGCTTGATTCCGGCTTCTCCGCACACCCCTGCTCCCGCCCTCGCGTGTCAAATTGCACATGTGTGGTCACCGCCCACTCACCGTCCTGTCCCCCACTCTTCCCCGCGGGATTCGGTGCGGATTCGAGCTCCATGCCCCCACGACGCCGCGAGGGCCGGCGCCCACTCCCCCTCAAAATCCGCCTCAACCCAGCCTCAAACCACCACCTCGGGGCCATAAGTGGCACACCCATGCCTCCCTTTCCCTTTTCCCTCTTTCTCCTGAGCTCTCCTGTCCGCACAGCTCGCTCCCCATCGTGGAAGCTCACCGCCGCTGCTCTTCCCTAGCTCCGGCCACCGCTAGCAGCCGTTCTAAGCCACGCCAAGCCAAGCCGCCGCTGCTTGATGCTTCACCACGCCTCGGAAGACCTCAACCACCACCTCCTTCAAGCTGTAAAACGCCCGGGGGTCATCTTCTGTAACACCCTGCCCTCCAGAACCGCACAGCCCAGCCCAACCGACGGGTGGGCCCACTTACACATAGCACCCCACTTACACTTTCGTCCTCGCTTCGTGTAAAAGGGTTAACCCGGAAGTACTATGGTTGGAGGGACAAGGCCTTATAAGTTGGTTCAACCCTTGCTCAACTAGCAACGTGGTACTAATCATGTGCACACCGCACTCATGGGCCATATGGGCCATATCCTAATTGGGCCAGGATGTCACACACACCCCCCCCCCTCAAAGGACCTGGCGTCCCCGCCAGTCCAACTTATCCGCATAGCCACACAGGCATATAGGCAAATGTCCAGGAACGCGCCCCCTCTTAGCGCACGTCCGTACGTCCAGTGCCGGCGCCATATGCCATGCCATGTGCCTCACACCGAGCCCACATGCGCCATGCGCCATATGCCCGCACACTGACCCGTACGCGCAACCGCGAGGGTCGGCTCTGATACCATTTGTAACACCCTGCCCTCCAGAACCGCACAGCCCAGCCCAACCGACGGGTGGGCCCACTTACACATAGCACCCCACTTACACTTTCGTCCTCGCTTCGTGTAAAAGGGTTAACCCAGAAGTACTATGGTTGGAGGGACAAGGCCTTATAAGTTGGTTCAACCCTTGCTCAACTAGCAAGGTGGTACTAATCATGTGCACACCGCACTCATGGGCCATATGGGCCATATCCTAATTGGGCCAGGATGTCACACACACCCCCCCTCAAAGGACCTGGCGTCCCCGCCAGTCCAACTTATCCGCATAGCCACACAGGCATATAGGCAAATGTCCAGGAACGCGCCCCCTCTTAGCGCACGTCCGTACGTCCAGTGCCGGTGCCATGTGCCTCACACCGAGCCCACATGCGCCATGCGCCATATGCCCGCACACTGACCCGTACGCGCAACCGCGAGGGTCGGCTCTGATACCATTTGTAACACCCTGCCCTCTAGAACCGCACAGCCCAGCCCAACCGACGGGTGGGCCCACTTACACATAGCACCCCACTTACACTTTCGTCCTCGCTTCGTGTAAAAGGGTTAACCCGGAAGTACTATGGTTGGAGGGACAAGGCCTTATAAGTTGGTTCAACCCTTGCTCAACTAGCAAGGTGGTACTAATCATGTGCACACCGCACTCATGGGCCATATGGGCCATATCCTAATTGGGCCAGGATGTCACATCTTCTCCGCCAACCCGAGGCCGCTGCCGTGCACACCGCTTTCGGTCGGCGCTCGCCGTCCATTCGGGTGCCGCCAGCCTTCGCCGACCCCTCCTCTGCCTCCGTGCGTGCTTGGAGACACTTGGCCACCTCTCCTTCGCCCTCGAGCGCCACGGGAACACCCTCCCCTGTTCGACCCAAAGCCCACTGCCGCCAAGCCTCACCGCGTTCGTCGTGTCACCGCTCCAGCCGCACCGTCGCTGCGTTCCGGGCCGTCGCCGTCGCCCCAGCGTCCTTCGCCGCCATCTGGCCACTGGCGCCTTGCCCCGTTCTGGCTCCCCCTCGCCGCGCCGCGCCATGGCCGGCGGGCGCAAGCTCGGCCGAGCCCGGAGCTCAGGTCTCCCTTTGTAGCTGACATGTGGGGCCCGTCGGCAGGTCCCCTCCTGTGGGTGCCCGGTGGACCCCCATGAACAATACCCTGACCCATCTCTGCTGACGGATCATCTCGATCAAATCCAAGGCCTTCAATCCACATTAAATCCCGGCCATTGGATCTCATCGGGCCGATCTGGGCCGTCCTTTTCCCGTGGACCAAGTCCATGGCCTCGGTCTACAATGGACCGGCCCTAGCCCCTTACCGACGGGTGGACCCTGTAGGTTAGTGGCGTTCCCTCTCTCTCCCATGGGCTGACGCGGTAATCCCCCTTTTCCTTCACAAAAATAATTATTTATTGCGCCATAAATCAGCTTAATTCCTAAAAATGCTTAAAAATAGGTCAAAACTTCTAAAATTCATAACTAATTCATATGGACTCCAAATTGGACCATTCAACTCTCAAAATCATATAAAATTGAGCTCTACATGTTTGTTTACTTTTCATATACTGTTTACTTGGTTTTTATTAGAGTTTTTCTCGCTTTGCGTGCCAGCGCTTAGGAATCTAACGCTTCAAAGGATTGCGACTTCATGGATTTCGCTCGGAAGATTATTTGAAGAAGCAAGGCAAGTCACACATTCCTCCTTGAGCATGTTGAACCTACTTAATGAAATATTTTACCATTTACCAATAAAATGCATGTTTTGCTAATTACATGGGAATATGGGATTACCTATCTGCTTGGGCTTGATCAACGTAGTGTTGCGTTGTTCAGTGATGGATCAATATTGATTAATATAACAACTGTTTTACCTGTTTTTTCACTACCACCATTTACAACTACCTTTACGCAAATGAGCCACCAGCCTCCCTTTGAAATCCCGTGCACAAATACATCATTAGTGTGGTTTGCTGAGTACGGTGGGTGGCACTCAGTCTTGCTATGTCCCCCTTTCAGAAGAGAAGACCTTGGCTTATACCCCAGTTGAGCTTGCCTATGGTGTGGAGCTGAATTCACGCTAGTTTTGCCTTTCCGCTACTGTTTTCTTCTGTGTGAGGACTAAGTGCCTCTTCTGTAAGTATTTATGCTTTATTTACGCTTGGATCTGTTTATTGATTTGTCATTTTGTGTACCCTGGCTTGATTCCTGGATAGGGATTTTAATACACAAAATAGTCTGAAAATTGGCTAGATTTCTGGGTGTGACAAGTTGGTATCTGAGCCATCTTGACTGTAGGTAGAGCCAAATGGTCAAACCTTAGACACCTTTTTCCAAAAACCCTATTTGGAAAACATCTCCTCTCACCTTCAGAAGTTCTTTGCAAAAATTGTTTAAACGACCCTTCCCAGACACTATCCCGACCTTGTTTTAGCTATTGAGCCTTGTGAGCCCAGCGAAGAAGATACTCAAGGTGGTCAGCATTGTTGCACGTTGGAGCCCCTTCAAGCTTCGAAGCATCACGATGGAAGATGAAGATTCTGGATCGAAGTTGCCATGCCAATGGAAAGAATGAAGACTTCAAGGGAACCTCCCGTAAACCCAATCTTTGCCCGAAGCGAACCCTAAAGAGTAGTTTCGCTAGTTTTAGGATGTATGTTGGTTGCTTGTGTGTAGGGTATGGCTTACATCAGTGGTGGGGATGTAACCATACTAGGATATTTGCCTAATCAACTTGAACAATAAATATTTACTCACATCAGATCAGTAGGAAACCAGGGTTAAGATCTCATCTATAGTTACCCCTCTTTTCCCTCCTGGCTCTCCAACCTCCGCAACAGATGGTCAACACCAGGTACAATGTTAGTGGATCAAGATCTCAATATTCCCGTGGGCCAACCTAGAACAACCCTATGAACCATCTTCCTCCACATCTTCGAGATCCAACCCTAGCCCAAATCTTGGTGAACCAGAACAGAATGGTGGCTATGGTGATGCAGCAAATGCAGGCTCAGATGCATGCTCAGAATCAGAACCAGCGTCACGCCTAGTATGTCTCTGTGCAATCACTCACGACCCAAACCAATGCACCGCCGCATAATTACAGCCAAGTCGGACCCGAGGGAAGCAAGCATTAGCTGCTATGATTGTGGTCAACAAGGACACTATGCAAGGAAGTGCCCTTGGCGTGTGTATGTAACCACACCAACTGGAGGAGACTTGCGCCGTTCTAGGGCACAAAGAGTACCAAGTCAGGTTGTCCACAAGAACCCAGATCCAGTGCAACTCAAATCTAAAATGAGGAAAACACAAATAAGGGTCGGAGAAGACCTCAGTGATATGATAATTACTGGCATAGAATGGCCTCTAGAAGGAATGACAACTGTACCAACACAGCTAAGAGGAAATTTCTGCCGTGCTGGACGCTCGAAAAGCATGCGTCATGAACTCTTAGATTGTGACGAGTCAGAAGAGGATTCTTCCGATAACGAAGATGAAGAGATCACTAAGGACCCTAGTAAAATGGAAATGGATTTCAAGGCATGTACTCGCTGTGGAGAAGTTGGGCACATAGCCAGCCTGTGCTTGGCCCTCTTCCCCTATTGTGAAGACGACCATTCGCCAGGCGCATGTCCTACGAGAAAGACCACATTTTTCTCGTGTGCAGCAACCCAAGGACTGCAAGGTGAGTTTGGTGCCCGCCAAGATACGGGAAGACAAACAAAAGACTCTATAACATGCGGGTCAGAGTTTGAGCATCAATAGTGGCAACGGCAATAGCGCTACTTCCAAGCCTGTTCTACAATTTGTTGAGGTCAGCAAGGGTAGCAACGGCAACGTCAACGATAGTCAAAAGTCCATTCCTGCCCCAATTTCAGCTGTGACTTTGAGCACCAACAAGGCTGCACCCCATGCTCGTTGGGGCCTGGTCTGCTGTAACTGCTTTGAGCCAGGACACTTTGGCAGAAATTGTCTAAACCCGAAGCGTCACCTTCATCAGGCCAGCATCAGTGACACCGTCAACACACGTGCTCCTCAGACCGCACCGGTCCTGGTACAGACTGGTCATATCCAAGCAAGCGACGCCATCAAGACAAGAAATACTAACTGTCGAACGGTCAACAAGCAACTGCCATGACGGATTATCACCAAAGGCACCAGCCACAACCTTGGTATTCGACCGGTAACAACTATGAAGCCAAACCACTGGTGCCAGTAGGATCAGCAACGCTAAGGGAATAATAATCTGCTCCAACTTCAAGGAAATGGAACGCCCCCATGAAAACAACCGCAACTAGCATCTCAGCTACCAGCTTACAAGACGGGCAACATCATCAGCAATGCACCACTGATTGCTTTAGCCCGGATGCCCAGCATCAATCCTAGGAGGATACCACCAAGAGTATGAAGGTTTTAACCTGCTATAACTACCAAGAGGACAAACATCTCTTTCGAGAATGCCCTCAGCCGAAGTGTTATCCTCGTCGGTACTCCTGCTAGCTTGCAGCAAAGGGGTAAAACATACCGTTATCACAGAAGCTGATGCAGCAACAGTCAAGAAGCCCGCTAGTCAGGGCCAACCATAGTCCACGAGTCTTTAATGCCCAAGTGTTTTTCTTGTGCCCAGACGTTTTGTGACAGTATGTAATAATAAAGGAAGTTTGAATAAAGAGTGAGTTGATAACTTTATTGATGCCTCAGCTCGACGATGTGAATGTTGACTGAGCAATATGTCATACAACAACACAAGAGACTTAGAGTTTCTTTTCTCACAAACCCCATGTATGCTCAGCTCAATAGCTTAGTTGCTAGCCAAGAAAAGAAATGGCTAGCCAACAAAAAAAGAATGGTTAGGCTGAACCAACACATAATGATATGAACTCAACCACAGGGAAGTACACTTGGATCAGCCCATGGATCTACCCGTTGCAGCGTTGAAAGAAAAGACAGAAACACAAAAGTTTCACTGAGAATCCAATGGTAGGAGCATGCAGGGCTCCACAGGTTTCAGAACTTCCAGTTGATGTGAGAAGGCAACTGCAGGTCTATGACCAGTTTGTTTAGAAGGATCAGTCAAGGATACAAGTGGGCTTGGTTCGTTAAGCGACATGTGCTAGTTTCAGAAGCATTGATTAGGCAGCCCAACTAGGCGGTTGTCTGTGAAAGCAATGCTAGAGGCGATAGCGGCACATCTAGAGTGAGCATGTGCAAGAAGTCGGACAAGAGACAGTATGTTAAGGAGCTCGATGAGACGGTCATCTTGTCAGTGAAACCTCCTTATTAAACAATTGTTCAGCTTCAAGACTCCTTCGAATGAAAGTGCATTGAGGAAGCGCCAACTTTTTGAAGCCAAGGTAGTATAGAAACATAAAAAAATATATAGAGGTTAGCCTAAAAGATGGAAGGATAATCGTTCCTAGTTAGAAGAAACAGTTGACTATCTTGGAAAAGAGAAGGTTGAAGGCAGAACCTCATGCATCCATGAAGCGTTTTGTGCAAGGTTGTGTTATTGGACTACCCTTCGAGTCGCACATGGTCCGTCGAGTGGCAAGTGTCCCTTCTAGAATTGTCTTCTAAGCCTTCCGTTCTGCCGATTGACCGTCAAGTTAGGTCAAAAGCTAAAAAGTCGCATCAGGTGTGAACCTTGAGCAGGAAAGTTGTACAAGAGTTGCTATGTTAAGAAGCCAGATGGAAGTTATGATTCCATGGAATTTCCCCTTTAGCCATGAGATCAGTCAAAAGCCTCCCTTGTATCAAAGGGCGCAATCATCCCTTCATTTGGAGGAACCGATGGAGTGTTAGGCTTTCAAATATCATATTCTACTAGAACCCAAAGAAGTTGGGGTTATTCTGGAAGGTGGAAGGTTAAGTGGTTAGAATGAGAAGGGACTGTTAACCATTTCGAAAAGGAGCAGTTCTGGATACGCAACTTCGTGTATCTATGAACTGTTTCTCTTGGAGATCTGCAATGTCCCAAATCCAAGGAAAGCGGGGCAAGATACAGATGAGCTAGTTGGCACCAACCGCAAGCTTAAAGGATGCAATCTCTAGTCAATCGAAGCTGCAGGTCTTAAAGATTAGTCCAAGGAAACATTAGTTCAACTATCTCAAGATACGCGTCATCTGAAATCAAATGGCCAAACAAGCTAAGTCAGAGTTGGGCTATATCCTAAATTGAGTTCTTGTTTTGGGCAAAATAGGGCAGAAATTGATGCCATCTAGGTCAGTTGTGCACATTTGATCAATCTGTTAGTAAATGGAAGATCAGCAGGGGGTAGACAAACTGGACACCACCCGTACCCATCTTTCTTTCTAGCCGTTCCGAATCTCGCGACAGGATTCCTTGTGAGGGGGATAGATTTGTCACGCCCTGATTTTCGCTCAGGGATTAAAAAATTATTAGAAATTATAGTAAATTTCAATGCATTTTCAAGTGAAAATAAATATTCCTTTAATAAACTATGCATGGAGGAATTTTCCCTAATTTCTCCATATCCCTAAACACTCTCTGGAATTTCCTAGGAATTTTCAGAGCTCAACTATTAATTTTAAAAATAGAAAGTTTATTTCAGTAATTACTGAAAAGGGGAAAAACAAATAAAATCCCTTTCCTAGCTCTGGGCCACCTCGGCCCAATCCTCTTTTTTCCGCGGCCTCGGCCCAGCCCACCACGGCCTGCCTTTCCTTTCCCCCTCTCCCCACATCTGGCCGCAACCTGTCCCCGGCCTAGCCGCGCCAGCCTACCTCCCTCCTCTTTCTTTCTCAGGCCGCTTTCCTTGGCCCAGCTCGCCTGCTTTGGCCCAGCCACGTGCCGCTCGCCCGCCGCCTCCCTCGCCGACAGGTGGGGCCGGTGCCCACCTGTTGGGCCTTTCTTCAACCTCCGACCGAGAAGGTCGGAGGAGAACTGGCCGCCTCCGCCGCTTGATTCCGGCTTTTCTGCACGCCCCTGCTCCCGCCCTTGCATGTCAAATTGCATGTGTGCGGTCGCCGCTCACTCACCGTCCTCTCCCCCACTCTTCCCCGTGGGATTCGGTGCGGATTCGAGCTTCATGCCCCCACGATGCCGCAAAGGCCGGCGCCCACTCCTCCTCAAAATCCGCCTCGTCCCGGCCTCAAACTGCCACCTTGAGGCCATAAGTGGCATGCCCATGCCTCCCTCTCAATTTTCCCTCTTTCTCCCGAGCACTCTTGTGTGCCTAGCTCGCTCCCCATCGTGGAAGCTCACCAACGCCACTCTTCCCTAGCTCCGGCCACCACTATCAGTCGTTCTAAGCCACGCTGAGCCAAGCCACCGCTGTCTGATGCTTTGCTGTGCCTAGGAAGACCTTGGCCACCGCCTCCTTGAAGCCGTAGAACGCCTGGGGGTCATCTTCTTTGCCAACCCGAGGCCGCCGCCATGCATGCCGCTTTTGGTCGGCGCTTGCCATCCATTCGGGTGCCGCCAGCCATCGCCGACCCCTCCTCTGCCTCCGTGCGTGCTGGGAAACGCTCGACAACCTCTCCTTCACCCTCGAGCGCCGCGGGAACACCCTTTCTCGGTTGTCCCAAAGCCCACTGCCGCCAAGCCTCACCGCGTTCGTCGCGTCGCCTCTCCAGCCACGCCGCTGCCACGTTCTAGGCCGTCACTGTCGTCCCAGCGTCCTTCACCACGTTCCGGGCCGTCACAGTCGCCCCGCCGTCCTTCACCCTGCTCTGGCTCCCCCTCGTCGTGCCGCGCCATGGCTGGCGGGCGCAAGCTTGGCCGAGCCCAGGAGCTCAGCTCTCCCTCTGTAACCGACATGTGGGGCTCATCGGTAGGTCCCCTCCTGTGGCTGCCCGGTGGACCCCCATGAAGAGTACCCTGAACCATCTCAGCCAACGGATCATCTTGATCAAATCCAAGCCCTTCAATCCATATTAAATCCTGGCCGTTGGATCTCATCGGTCCGATCTAGGCCATCCTTTTCCTGTGGACCAAGTCCATGGTCTCGGTCTACGGTGGACCGGCCCTAGCCCCTCACCGACGGGTGGAGCCCGCAGGTCAGTGGCGTTCCCTCTCTCCCCCAAGGGCTGACACAGTAATCCCCCTTTTTCTTCACAAAAATAATTATTTATTGCGCCATAAATCAGTTTAATTCCTAAAAATGCTTAAAAACAGGTCAAAACTTCTAAAATTCATAACTAATTCATATGAACTCCAAATTGGACCATTCAACTCTCAAAGTTCATATAAAATTGAGCTCTACATGTTTGTTTACTTTTCGTGTACTATGTACTTGGTTTTTATTAGAGATTTTCCTCGTTTTACATGCTTAGGAATCCGACGTTTCGAAGGATTTCACTCGGAAGATTATTTGAAGAAGCAAGGCAAATCACACATTCCTCCTTGAGCATGTTGAACCTACTTTATGAAATGTTTAACATTTACCAATAAAATGCATGTTTTGCTAATTACATGGGAATATGGGATTACCTATCTGCTTGCGTGTGACCCCATTTACTTGGTAACCATTCTTTGATAACCTAGGTTGATAACCTGATTAGCTTAGGTCATACTTGTGGCCTAGCTAAATAAAGGGTATGCTTAGCCATGCTTAATCCAACTAGATCACTTATGGGATAATCACTTTACTACTATTTATCATCTTGATGAGCCGCGAGCTCAAGACACTTGACCATGGTTTAATGGTCGTAATTATTCGACTAAAATATAACTTAATGGTGGGTGTGGGTGCATGGTTTTGCTAGTCGCACCCATGACTGTGCCCGCGGTTATGAGCGATTGGTCAAGACTCATCGTGATTAGTCTCACCCTTACTTAGTTAACTTGACTTAATGGAACTGGTATAGTTCAAGTGGATGGTTTGGGCCTGATCAACGTGGTGTTGCGTTGTTCAGTGATGGATCAATACTAATTAATATAACAATTGTTTTACCTGTTTTTTCACTGCCACCGTTTACAACTGCTTTTACGCAAATGAGCCACCAGCCTCGCTTTGTAATCCCGTGCACAAATGCATCATTGGTGTAGTTTGCTGAGTATGGTGGGTGGTACTAAGTCTTGCTATATCCCCCTTTCCGAAGAGAAGACCTTGGCTTATACTCCAATTGAGGTTGCCTGTGGTGTGGATGGAGCTGAAGTCACGCTAGTTTTGCCTTTCCGCTGCTGTTTTCTTCAGTGTGAGGACTAAGTGCCTCTTCTATAAGTATTTATGCTTTATTTACGTTTGGATTTGTTTATTGATTTATCATTTTGTGTACCCTGGCTTGATTCCTAGATAAAGATTTTAATACACAAAATAGTCTAGAAATTGGCTAAATTTCTAGGCGTGACACTAACTAAGCATGAGTATGGGATTGGATCAATTGAGATATTTGTTTAGTAGCCGTTTGGGTTCGAGTCCTTTGTAGTATGTAGTCTCTTGGTCATCACCATCGAGTGGTTGACAGGCATACCTCGGGAAGAACTGGCATGGCTATTTTGTTGAGTATCACTATTATTCCTTGTCCAGCATTGTGATTATTATATTGAAAGGTGTCAACCACGATCGTGGACACATTGAGAAATGAGTGACTATTTATATGTGTATGGATCCCACTCATTCCAATAGCTTGTGGTGGTCGCGTTGGGCACTGGACAGTATAATAGTCGTGGTGCCCCACATATTAAATCATGATAAATCTATATTTGAGACTCCAAGCCAAGTACACAGCTCAGTAATTACTAATTCTAAATTTCTTAATTAAATTAACAAAAATACTAGATCAAAACTCTCAACATGAAAACAAATGGATGGAGATTAATACTTTTATAATTATTAAATCAGAGAAAAAGCTATAAGTGAAACTCCAAACCAAGTACATCTCAACATCTATTAGCTATGAATTTCTGAATTATTAAATGATAAAAAAGCTTATTAAGACATCAATCGATGACAAGTCAATACTTATTAATTACAATTTTAGGAAATATTAAATATTGAAAAGCTATAACCGAGAATCCAAACTGATTGGCACATATTAATTCCTAATTTCTAAATTAAATTAATGCAAAAATAAATTAAGACTCCAACACGAGGACAAATTAGTACATAGGATGGGTTATGTGTATGTTGTTTAGTTATTATTTTTTATTTTTTGAGACAATCAATTTTCATTATTTGAACTATAAATAAAATAATTTTTTTCTTTAAAACTTTTGAACAAAGTTTACATATAAATGAAATATAGAACACTAATTGATTATAGAATCAGTAAATGAAAATTAAGTACTATAAGTTTAGGTATCAATAATCCACAAGTTTATGGATGCAAAGTTTGTCAACTTGAACTTAATTCCCAATCTTATGGAAAGGTCCTTTCTTACTGACAATGTTCACAAGGATATACTTTGACAACTTTCCTCTAATGTGGACGGGTCGATGTTTTCAAATTTCCATGATATTTCCTATAAATAAATAAAAATATGCAGTATTATTAGTACCCTAATAATGGTATTTATAACGACAGATTTTTTGGATGTTTGTATAAACAAACCTCAGGATCAGAATCTATCACCTGTGATGTCAACATGTGCATGTGGTGGAATACATAGAAAGCACAAGTGTTCTCACTAGGTGGATGTTGGAGAAACTTAAATTTTGGAATCATACTGAGGTCGTCTTTGCGCTCTTTGTATCTACCTCCTTGAAGTACATGGCTATGCCATGCCTCTTCTATTAAATTAGTTGGATGACTCCAATCGTAACATATGGCGTGGAGGAAGTCAAGGTATATAATCTTGCTTAACTTTGGCATCGAGACTCCAAGGATTCATCCAATGGTACCTATAAGGGTTATTATGGTTAAATCAATGGACCTATCAATTTAAAACAAAACATAGAAGTTGCTAGCTCACCTTACTGTTGGCAATAGGGGAACATGATATACTTCTAATTGACTTTTAGAGAAATCTAGAATGAAATACTATTGTGAATCTGTGTAGCTCTTTTTAATAGTATGGATTTAATTTAGCATCTAGGTCAAAGATATATCGGGCCAAAAGTTATTACGTACAAAAGTACACGCAAGCCATGTGGTCTCTCCCGTCCTGTCACTCCCTTCCTTGATTTCTAATGCTTGAATGCGGATCAAGGGTAGCCATGTGCTGAATTTTTGCCTTATCTAGTGTTGGCTGAGACAATCAAAATTAAGATGTACTCCTCCATCCCAAAATAAATTAATCTGGAGTTTAAATTTTATCTTAAAATAAGTAAATTTTTATCCTCTTACCTATCCTCGTCCACGAATCAAAAAGTTTTATCTATTCAATACCTTTTACCTATCCACCACTAAATACTACTTTTACATTAATTAGAGCAATTTGGTTTTCTGTTCACTATTTTTTTGGAATTATAGGAATCCACCTATTTTGGAATAGAGGAAGAACATACCTGGTGAATTCTAGTAGTGTTGTTTCACGTTGATGAGGTGGCTCGGACTAGCAACAAGGATGGTATTTTGTCTTGGATACATATAGTGCCCCCTCAAAATATGTAACATTTAACTTTTCACTGATTATATTTTAAAATTTGACTATCATAAATTTTAAAATATTTAGTTTTAAAACATAAAGGTGGTATGTTTAGATTTGTCTTAAAAATACTTTTATAATTGCATAAACTTATTATACTTTAAAAACTACTTATTGCATGGCTAGAGCCATTCCTCGAAACCATAAAAAAGTCAAACGTTATATATTTTGATTGGATGGATGATACGTATTTGAAAGGTTGACACCTTCAACCTGTATTTGTTTGTTGCGTGTTAATAATTCCTTTTTCAGTTCCTCTTCAAAGCATCTACTCCCCAAATTCAAGTTTTGATGATTAATGTTAGCATAATCATTCAAACTAATCAAAGGATGCTAAGTCTGCAAGGATTAGGGTTCTGGTGATCACATGTGCCTGATCACAAGTCTTCATTCATTACGAGAGATAGTGTGGTCATAGAAGGTAATTGAAGACTAAGGACCTTGGTTACTAGCTTATCACATTGATGGAGTTTGGAGGAATGTGTAATTACTATAGGTTTTCTTTTGTTTTCGACCGTACTTTAAAGTAGCGACGAAGAAACTAGTTTGAGGTTGAAAAGAACTAGAAACTGGGTGTAATGCACACTGGGTCATCTAGCATCTAAATGCAAGTGCTTTGACTTCTTGATTCGAAGTGATAACGTGCAAAGAGAGTTTGGATTTAAAATTATATATCAATTTGCACCAAAGGTTCTATGAACCAAACAGTCCGGTTGTAACCGGACAATCCTTTCGTGGGTTGTCCACATGGTGCTTTGGATCATTCGGACGTTAGATGTCAACAAACCAAACAATCCGGCTCCAAGCTAGACTGTTTGGTCAATAGACCGTCCGGCCAGACCCGATGTTGGTCCGAATGGTTGAAGTCTACTGACCAAAAGTTCGGTAGTGACTGGACACTCTGTTCCAGTGAATGAAGTGAGGACAATGTGTTTATCTTGCATGATAAATTACATAGATCGGGCTGCTCGTTGGTGGCCGAACAATCCGTTGAAGTCGAACTCCACACGGAATGGACTAGACAGTCCGTCCTTTATAACCCAATGACTTAACATCACTGTGATCGTTGGAAGGTTAGGATTGTCTGATCTATGCAACTCGCAAACAACAGTAACAAATTTCCTGTTTGAGTTGTGGGGTCCAAAATAGCCCATTGCTTGAGCTTATTCCCATCTTTTGGATCCCATCGCAACTTGCAAATGTTAAAGAGTACAAAGTCCTTTCATATGCCTTTTATTCCACGAGAAGTCTAGTGTTTTGATCTTTCAAGTGAAGCTTCATCATGTTTCTCTTAGCAAATCGGTGTGCCTAGCTGGTCTCGGTAGAATTCATCTAGTGATCTTTTAAGAAGATTATGTGTGGCCTAGAAGTCTTATGAAGAGTTGGAGCTCACTTATCCGAAGTGAAGAAGAGTTGCCTCTAGAGAGCTCTCATAAACTGTGTGGCCACGAGGGGGAATGAGATTATGAGACTCTTGTGTAGGATGCTCTAACGAGGATTAAGAGAGATTGCCAAATCCTGATACCTCAGTAAATTTTTTTCGCATCAAACTGATTTGATCTTTGTTTCTCACTTGGTGTTCTTTCTTGATATTTATATTTCTAGATTTTCTTAGCTTGATTAGGACTTCAACTAGGTTGCAAAACTTTAGCCACATTAGTTTAAATCTAGACTCTAGCTTAGTTTTATTTCTTATAATTAGGCTTTAATTGCTAGCCTTAGCTTGTAGATTCCTATTCAGCCTATGTACGGACATCTTTGCATGATCTTACACCTCTATGATGTCCTTTTAGATTATTTCTTCCAACTGTACATCACAATTGGGGGCTGTCTTTCCAGTGGCTAACTAAAAATTTTAATTCTTGTTTTATACCTGCAATAAGCGGGGCATCAATCTTGCCTCAGGTAAAAAAGTACAGTAAATAATCATAGTCAATCTAATTTGTGATAACAGATGGAACACTTGTTGGGAAATTGACTCTCAGCATGAAAACCATGAGGAAATCGCATTGGGCTGTTTCCACCCATTGCACACGCGATCATCGCGAGTCAATGTGGTGATTTTCCTAATTAACGTGCATTGATCAATAGCGCCAATTACTCCTATTTTGGATCGCCCCGATACCCACAGTGCAAGATAAATAGGTGTCAGAGTGTATACACCAATCGCGGGGATCCAGAGAGACCCCATTTGTGAGTTCGGCCGAGGAAAGAATGTATTCGATCTGGCATAGGTAGCTGCTAGAGTAAATGAGACAAAAGAGATTATATAGGTTCAGCCGGCACGGTGGCGTAATACCCTACTCCTGTGGTGTTCTTGGTTGCTTGTGAGATTGCTTCTAACGGAAGCTTACAAGACTTAGGCTATCAGAGTTTGCCTTAGGTTTGGTTCTCCAGTTTCTGGATCCGATCCCTTCTTCTTGTGGCATTGGTTATCCCCTTATAATTCTTGGGGGAATACCACAGTGGCTGCACAGTGGGAGTTAGAGAATTAGGTATGCTTGGTCACATCTTGTGCTGACCGGTGGGCCCGATTGCCTGTCCTCTAGGGGGCCCCTCTCGGAGCAGGTGAGGAGAGTAGCAATGGTCGCTCGCCATGCGTCTGAGCTTGGCCATCGAGAGCTTGTGAAGGAAGCTTGGACTCGCATCGCTGGCCGCGGGGCCCTCTCGCCGAAGTAAGAGGGGTGTAGTGAGCTGGAACAGGTGGCGCGGTAGTCAACCACGCCACCTGCCAGCCCACACCCCGTGACAGAAAAAGGGTGATGATGGCATTTGGCGCGGGGTACAGAGCAGTCCTGTCCCCTATGCCTCGCGCCTGGTAGATATACGTCCCGTCGCCCTTAATAGGAGAGGCATGGGACGACCAAAGTGATGCAACATGCTCTATCGTGTCACCATTAATGCTTCTGCCTCCACGCGCTCCCCAAGCTATTTGAGGGAGCCGAGTTCAGGTGCAGGGTTAGATGGCGCCCCGAGCGTGCCCTACTGAGGCCACGAGCTCGAGAGGTGCCCCGAGCTCACCCCATGAGGGCATGAGCTCGGGACCATCCTTCTTGGACCTGGGGGATCCAAGGTATAGTGTCATATATAGTGGCTGTGAGTTGTATGCGCGGCCCTCAACAACATGATGACGTGGTACCATGCCACCCCGAGCTGCAAGCGATGGGAACCATGGTTCCCATTTCACTCACAATAGGGAACCTGGTTGTCGTGCTGCGGTGACGATCGCCTCACAATCATCTTGTTCCCGATAAACCCTAACACTCTGATCCTAACTTGTGCGCTAGAGGGTTTTCATAGTGTGCTCCTTGGCAAATGCAGGTGGAGGCCTGAAGGAATCCATCACACTGTCTACATCACCGGCGACACCTTCGGGATCAAGCCGGCCATCTCATCTCCAACATCACAACGACCACTATACCGACATTGCTACAAACAAAAGCAAAGAAAGACTCAATGGGTTCAGAAGACGGTCAGTATCCCTTATTTTCCCCATTAAGGTGATCTTTAGGCTAAGCTTCTTCAATTGAGTAGATTAGCAAATCTACATTCGGTATCAGAGCCGAATTCTTAAGCTTTGGATCTCATCATCCCGTTTGGAAGCCATCAAATGAAATTTTGCTTCCGCTAAGTCGGTTTGACATGGATTAGTTAAGGAATTTGATTTATTATGTTGATTAGTTTTGGATTAGGGTTTAATTTAGCGCTGCTCATGGCTAATTAGGTTTAAGTTTATGTCTTTTATGATATATTAGGCTTGGGTAGCAATTGGAAGGAGGTGAATTTGGCGGATAATGAAAAGCCCCAAAATTCCCCAATTTGAGAAACCCTAATTTGAAAATCCCCAAATTAGAGCCCTATGAAATCCCAAAATCCCCAAATCAAGCAAAGCTCTAGTAGATCGGGTTGAGATGCTTACCGAATTAGAGCTCCGTCACCATCAGGCCACCCTGGCATTAGCCTCGCCGTGCACGTGTAGCCAGACACTAAGTCTCCACTGTCGTCGTGCATGGCCTTGGTTCTCCATGCTCCCCGATGTGCTCCATCTCCTCGGCTGTACCGACATTAGCCCATTGTGCGCGTGCCGTCACGGCATCCCTCGGCTTGACCAGCATTAGGACCGCCGCATGTGCTCCGAGCGGCTTGTCGCTGCCAAAGAGCTCCATTGCGCGGTGCTAGCGTTGTCTCAGTTGGATGGCCTCGCCGTCGCCGTGCTCATCTCACCGAGGAAATCGAGGAAAAGGAGATAGAATGAGAATTAAGGTTAGGGTTTTGGCTGACGAGATTTTATTCCAGAGCGAAACGATTTCAGTCATCTAGTCAGATCCAACGAATGAGATCATCTCACGGCCACATCAAGCCATCTCCTGTTAATGTCCCGTTGAATTACAATCGTTTGGTCAGATCCCACGGCTAGCACATGTTCCGCGTCAAGTTGCTTGTATTTTGGCTCGACGGTGCCTCGGGCCGATGCGCGCATTAGCAAGCCACGTGTGTTTTGCGCACACGCATGGCTTGCGCAATAATGGGCCATATTTTTTTCGGGCTGAATTGTTTTTCTTTTTTCTTTGGATTAATTTAATAATTTTCCATTTCTATAACTCATATTAATACCATTTTGATGCTTAGAAATTTGCTAAAAAACTATGACATAATTTTTAGTTGCTTTATTAATTAATTCTAGCTAAATGGAACCAATGAGAAGTTGGGCTAGATGTTTTCTCATGATATGAATTTGATTTTTACCAATGTCAATTATGAATTCATGTCAAATTTTAGTTTTCTAAATTATATTTTGCCCAATGGTAATATAGTTATGGAATTTTCTAGTAATTGTGTAATTAATTGTACCCATGTGAATTAGTTACATACATGTTGTACTTATGAAATTTTTCATGATTTTTCAGCTCTCGGTCAGCTTAGCGTGTTTGAGCCCCTTGATGGGATCAACTATGCCAAGTCAAAGAGTACCATATTGCTCAACCTGGACATGTTGATTATGATTATGCCATTAGAGAGGATCCTCCTTTGGAGCCCTACACTACTATCAATAACTATGCTGAACTTAAGAGACAATATGATGAGAAATCAGCAGCATGGAAGAAATCCAGTAGGATGTCTCTCATGTATATTAAGAGCAATATTCCCCCTGCTATCATTGGGGCCATTGTGGACTCAAATGATGTGAGGGCATACTTAGCTAACATTGATGAGAATTTCAAGAGTTCTCTCAAGACATATGCTAGTACTATCATTATGCATATAATGACAAGCCACTATATTAGTAAGAGTGGCATCAGAAAACACATTATGGAGATGTCTACCTTGGCATATGAGCTTATGTCAATGGACATGGACATGTCTGATGGTTTCTTAGTCCACTTCATTATGAGTTTACTTCCTCCTGTCTATGGCCTATTTAAGATTAATTATAGTACTCAGAAGGATAAGTGGATTATAGCTAAGCTGATTTCTCATTCTGTTGAAGAGGAGGAACACCAGAAGGCGGAAAAACATAAGAAACAGAAACAGTTGAACCTCCCTAACAGTGCTAGTGGTGGGAAGAGAAAGTTCTATAAGGGGAAGAGCATCAACTCCTAAAGGAACAAAAATAATAACAATAAGAAGAAGAAGCCCAACTCAGCTCCTAATCAGGCTACTCAAGCTTCTTAGGTCTCAGCTAGAGTATATCCTCCTGGCCCTTTTCTGTGCAAATTTTGCAAGGAAGAAGGGCATGCACAGAGAGACTGTACATGCTTCAAAGCTTGGCTCATCAAAAACTGTAGTAATATTGTTGATTTTGTATCTAATGTTGATGACTCATTTTATGTTGATTTACCTATGATACATGGTGGATTGACTTAGGTGTCATTATGCATGTTGCTAATTTATTATAGGGACTCCATACCGTGAGGACTCTAAAATAAGGGGAGCGAATCCCAAGAGTGACTGATGGAGCATAGATTGAAGTCCGGGGTATTGGAGAGCTTCATCTTTGACTTTGTGGGCACCCCGGAAGTGCATTATGAAGAGTAATTATTATGACAACGCGAAATATCTAGATGGATGGGGTCTCAAATGAAAACCAAATAAGTGCAGTAACCACCCATCCTCATCGCAGCCTTGCCATAATCTTTACCCACTCACAATACAAATCCAACGCGCCGAATTCAGAAATAAAGAGATATTTAGAGAGTTGATTCACCAGTCCCAAACGGCGAAGTGTGCTCGTCAAACCACACGAAGGTGGCGACCAAACACGATACACACTTCTGGGAACATGGTCTACGGTTGAATCAACGTCCATGCATCTCATCATTTCTAAATTCATACTCATGTTCAGCTAGTCTCCAGGAAAGCGATTAGCCTCACACTTTCATCGCAAGCAATTGATAAACATCACAAGTACTCTAAATATGGATAAACGAGCAGAAAGGTTATAAATATTACATAGAAGGTTTACACACCCTGATACATCACAGAGTAGCGCAAAAGATAGCAGCGGAATATCAACATAAAGGACAAGACTAGTGGTGCCATACCCAACCACAGGGCAACCGACTGGGGATAGAACTTAACTTCAACTACGCATTATCCTCGCCACCCTCGGCGGGATAACAGTAGACCGCATCAATGTCGTCGTTGTCCTCACCTGAAAGATGCAGCGTGAGTACACAAGTACTCAGCTAGACTTATACAATAATAATAGTTCAAAGGAGTAATGCTAGTCTCTACATCAAGGAGTATGGCTATGCCGATCTGATTTTGCATAAAGCTGATTTTATTGAGCAAGTACTACATTTAAAACATAAGCATTTGCAAAATATAGCAATATGAAATTCTAGGACAGCAAGCTTATAGTTCTGAAATGTAATTAAAAGTGAGCACAAACCATGCTCTAATCATCATCCATGGGCCACCATTGCCCAATTATATATGCTACACAAGCATACCACTTTTCATGACTAAACCAAGTCATATTTAACATCAAGGCCTTTTATATAAATCCATCCATCCATGACTATTCTAAGTCATGGTATAATAACATAATCCCATAACCACATAGCCCAAGTTTGATGCTAACATGACTGAGGAACACATCAAGCGGTCGTCCGTAACCGTGGATATGGCTATTCGAATAGTTCTTACTCTGATCAGAGGTGTACATCTTTACCCACATGATGTGATAGAAGCCAAACGGTTACACTCTAGTTTGATCCGTACCCGTCGGTACCCACACTCTACACATTGAGTGCGGACTAGAGGTCACAATAGAACCTTTTGCACACTTAGCCCCAACCACCTAAACCACGTCTAGGCCCCCGACGACTTAGTCCCACACACAGGGTGACTAAGGTGGGCTCACCATCGCGGGAGGCACCTCCGTCCCTAACCAGGTGCGCTCGAGGTCCTCCAAAGGAAATCCCTCCTCACGACTGACGGACGAGCGTAGATGGCCACAGCCTCCCGTGCTACTGAGTTAAGCCGTCCCATACCGGCGTGTGGAAGTACGTAGGGTGCTTGAATAGACGTCAACATGTTCGGTCCTTAACGACCCAGATGGAGCTACGTGCATCGGGGAAACACCATCCCTTCATCACCCTATCATCCGTCCAAGTCAAACATATTCTTAATTATAAATCAGAAGTTATTCTTTTCAGATTTTAACCCATCCATTCGCATTAACTAGTTTTGAACCGATAGCTCCATCTATCGGATTTTTCTAAGTCTAGAACTAAGCATGGCTAAGAATTCAGTAAAATAAAAGTATCCCAAAGTCCTTAGCCAGTGGTGACAAGGTAAAAGTATGGTATCAACAATCAAGGAAAGGAAATGCATACAATTGGGTAATATTGACTCTACCCGTTTTCCTATTTTAAATAGACCGAAACATGCATATAGATATTGCTTTCGCAAACAAAACAATTTATTGAAAATATAGGTTCAATATACTTAGATGCTTGCTCTAGATGCTTGCCTTGCTGCAGCGAGTGGTCACACTCAACCTCTGGTTCTTGCTCCATGTACTCCGAATTGTCTGAATCTACCGATAAAAGCGAATATGCAAATAAGAAGCAATGAAACATGTCTATGCATAAATGATCAATTAATTATGAAATAAAAACAGTAGGTAGGGCATGTCCTAACAAGATTTTAGGAAAAAGAACCAAGTCATTTGCATCTCTAGTTTGGGAGATACAAAAATTAATAAGCCATATACGCTGAAAATGGCAGATTTGGAATTATTTGTGTATCACCCTAGTGTATTAGGGGTAACTTGCATTTCCCATTAAGGTTTTATTTGTGTGATCATTTTTAGATGAAAGTGTATAACCTACTGGTTCTAACAAAATTGAGTTCACTGAAATTTGATTTAAAAGGATTTAGATATGAATTTTACAAGTTTATCAAAAGAAAGGTTAGAAATTATTTTGGGCCTATTTTGGGAGGTATTTTGTCAAATACAAAGTGTCCACAGTAAAGGTTACAATTTTTTGAGTTAAGCAAAAGTGGTTTCACATTTTTAGTAGTTAGGATGAATTTTCTAGAAATTTATAAACTTCTAGGTTATAAAGAGGTATATAAAAGATATTTCTACTTTTAGAGAAAAATACTACACAGAAGTTCTCTCTTTTTATTTTACAAAGTTAAAGAGAACATTTTTATGAATCCATAGAAATTTGGTTCACCTCAAAAGGAGTTAAAATGAATTTTATAGGAATATTCCAAATTCCTAGGCACAAAATAAGTTATTTTTGATTTATATTATTTTGTAGATATTTTCTGTACAGAATTGGTCCTGTTTTATTTCACAGTATTAAAGTTCACAAATTTACAGAACTAAAAAAATTGGTTTCACTCAAAAAGGAGATAAAATGAGAAAGTTATGGATTTACAAAGTTTAACTATTTCTCTGTTGTAAAATAAATCCTTTATTTATTTTCCTATTTCTTTCTTCTTTTCACTTTTCTCTTCCAGCTCGGGCCCGCATGTCAGCGGCACAGAATAGGGCAGGCGCAGGCAGACTGGGGGCGGCGAGCTTCTCGGCGGCGGCGACGGCAATGGCGGCGTCGGCTGTAGTTGGGGCCAAAAGAGAAAAGGAAGAGGAGTTCACGGCGAACACATCGGTGGTCTTCTCATCGCTGGTGGTGACCGGAATCTCGCCGGGGGCGAGCTCTAGCGGCAGATGCTCTCGGGCTACACATGGATGTGCCAAAACAGCCACAAACCGAGCCAGGAAAATAAAGGAACAGGCGCTAGGGGTCATGAGGAGGCTCACCGTGCTTCGGGATAGGCTGGGCGAGCTCGCGCGAGGTCTGTCGACAGCGAAGTATTCCCGGCAGCGGCAAAAACCTTCGGGTTCACGTGGTTGGCTCAACTCGCTGCTTGCACGGTGGAAACAACACATGCGGAAGGTTAAGGAGGTCACGAGGATGCTACCAGTGCGAGGAATTGGTCTAACTCTCACCAGGGAGCGAGGAATCGACGGCGGCAGCTCAGATCGGTGCCGGAGAAGATGACAGTGGATCTCGAGCTTCGGGGTACCGCGGCTCGATTCCTTCGGTTGGTGGTCTTCTGGAGGCAGGGCGATGGTGCTGGCGCAAGGGCTCGGTCAGACTTGCTCCGAGGCAGCCGGAACGGCGGGGCGACGCCCGCGGCGGGGAGACAGAGCACGACGGTGCCACGGCGACTTCGGCCAACAACCCTAGGGCAACCAAGTGCAAAAATGAAATGGTTAGGAGTGGTGGATCGTGTTTCGATGGTTGGGAAAGGATGGTGTTCACGAAAGCAAGCTCGAGCTCAAACGAACACCTTCGGCAGAGGGAAGAATGAGCTTGCCGGCGGTGATCTTTGGGGATTCTGTGGGTTTCTCCGGTGGGAACGTGGAGAGGAAAGGAAGAAGAGATGGCTAGCGTGTTTTGAGGCGAAATGGCCGAGGTTTCCCATGGTGGAGCTCATCTATGCCTCTGTGTGCTGTGAGGCAGAGGAAGAACAGGGTACTGGCATGTTGGCTCATGCACTGCTGAGTTGCTTCGGTGCTACAGTGGTCCAAGGTGGGTCCCACATGTAAGAGAATATTTTTCACACACTTTTGGCTAGGTTTAGTCTATGACTTGTGGGTCCAAATAGTTAATTCCTAGGTGACAGTGAGGAGTGTGATAGAATTTTGGGGTGAAACACTCTGTCCCATGCTGTAGTAAGGCTTACAAGTGGGCCAAGTCTTGTGGGGTCCACCTGGAAGTGAGAAATGAGAAGAGAAATCTCTAGGGACTAAGTGTTGTGAGCTGTATGGACAGCTGCCTTGCATCTGTGATTCCATTAGGTTAATAAGGGATATAATTTATGGGAAAATTATTGGAGATAGAGAAAGATGTGTTTAACCTACTGACCAAATTTCGTGGTTAGAAGAGGTCTGGTTAATCTGTGGTGAAATTGCAAAGTAGGCATGCTGGTCCAGTTTTTCTGCAGTACATTTTATATCCCTAGGGCTTTGCTCTTATTATTTTATGTGGTTTCTTTGGGAATTAAATTGTGCAAAAATTACTGGTGGTAGGGTTTATGTTGGTACACACTTTAGCAAAAGGGCTCTGTCTAATTAGTCATCATTTTTATTTGGTGAATTTTAGAAGTATACCTATTCATTTCAGCTAGCCTCCTAGTTTTGCTGTTTTGAGGGATTTTATTGGGGTGGCTATGGAAGTGATAAAATCATGTAAAATTTTCAGTGGGTTAAGTATGTGGGATAGTGTTTACAGGAATTTTTCCATGATTTTATGTTTGACCAATCATCTTTAGAAAAAACCCTAGACTATACAAAAGCATATGTCAGAGGAAAGGACCCAGGCTGAAACTTGTTTGAATTTTTAAGGGGTCTAAACTAATGAAATAAATTCTGAAAAAATTATATTGATTCATGATAAATAAGCTAGTATTTGAATAAATTATTTCCCCAATATGTTTCTGTTCAACTTGATGCACTTTTAGGAGTTGGTCTAATTTTGCGGATTAGGGTTTAATATTGCCAACTTAAATTTCCATGAAGTAAAAATGCAAGAATTTAAATTGTGCATTCTAATGACAGTAGGTCTTAACCCTAATTACCTGAAATTAGATTTAGGGCTGTGACAGACTTTCTAGTCAGTTTAGTATTTTACTTTATGAGGTTTTATATGCTCTCTATTAAAAGGGGTCTTATTTCTATAATGGTTTTAACAAACACTGGTTATGAGTGTAATTTTGCTAAAAATACATTATTAGGTAGAGTAATTTTGATATTGGTCTTGTCATTGTACAAGATAGGCTCTATTCAGTCCCTTTGGATAATAATGCGATGAATGTTGTGAATGCCTATAATGAAAATGGGATGTCCTTAAAATTGTGACACTATTGGTGAAGCCACATTTCTAAGGGAAGACAAGTGAAGCCACATTTCTAAGGGAAGACAATTGCTTAGATTTTTCGAAGAGACTCAATGGCTTTGGAAAAAGGTTAGTATCCCTTATTTTTCCATATTAACATGATCTTCAGGCTAAGCAAGTTCAATTGAGTAGACTAGCAAATCTACAACACTTGCATATTAGTGGAGGCCTGAGTTGCTGACAGTTTAGCTGAAGGTAGTTTTTAATTAATACTTAGAAGAAATAGAATACTATTGTCCAGGTGACCTTTACATATCTTTTCTTGGAAAAAACTATTTGTTGCTCCGAACACCGCATATCGTAAGTGCAATTGATGAAGAGTGGAATTAGCATGCCACTTTATGACTAACCGATTAACATCGAAATTAGCTCTTGATAAACGAATAAATGAACGTAGTTGATCGACAAGTAGCACTAGCGATGATTTGAAGAAAACCAGACAAGGAATAAAAACAGACAAGTGACACTAGCGATGACGATGAAATGAAATTAATAAACGTCAATTCGCCACCATCACGGCCTAATCAGTTTGATACTTTGATCCAACCACCCTTTGCAGATAAACCCTGCTACAAAGAATCTTGTGTACAGTTGAATTAACTTTTCAAAACAGTACCAGCAGAATCTTGTGCGATGTACTTCCTCTCTTTCTCTCTCATTTGCTTTTCTTATCTCCTCAACCATTATGGTTACTAACTAACTACTCTCGATCTTATCAACTAGAGACATCAACACTAAAATGCCATTGCCGGTTATTATCCTTTACAGAGCATCTCCAAGTACCAATTTTAGCTAGCATCATAAAAAATAGGACTAACAGAGTAACCATCTGGCTAGACTAGCCACCCAGCTAGCCAAATGGCACAACCAACTAGCAAGTTTGGCTAGCCATTCCATATCCTCTTTCTCTTCCTAATATATTCTCTCTTGATTGATTTAGCTAGCCATTGGAATATAAAGTGTATAATTTGGCTAGTCTGTTGAATTGAATGAAAAATTTTGAGAAACTTTTTTTTCTAGCTAGCCATATAGTCATTTGGCTAGCAAGATTTAGCTAGCTTCTCGTAGATGCTCTTTCATCATCTTCTTAGACCCCGGCTGGAGCAAAGTAGGTACGTCCACCTTTTTTTTATATATAGCATGTATTTTCTTCCATCAAAATAAGGCTTTGACCTGATAATTAATCAACTAATATTTTATTGAAAAAAAATCTATTTTACTTCTTTGAACTATTTCGTTGGAGCACTTAACTCTCTAAACTATTTTTAGCTCATTTTATCTCCGAACTATTGAAAATAGTTCACTTTACTTATTAACAATATTTCTTTTTTTCTCTACATAAGTCGAATTTTTCAGTGAAATTTGGTAGGATGAAAGATGCGTTACAATTTTATGTTTAAATATTTTTTAATTTTTTATTATTATTTGTATAGATTGAAAGCAACTAAGACTGATTAATATCAAGATTTTAAAGTTCAACTAAACATTCATAAAAAAATTGACAATATTTTTGAACTTCGATAAAGGTGTTAGCTATGATTCTATAAAGTTTCAGCTTAAAATACGACTTATATAAAAAGAAACAAAAAGAGAAATGTTAGTAAGGAGCAAAGTGAATCATTTTTAATAGTTTAGGGGGTTAAATAAGCATAATTTAGGGGTTAAGTGATCAATGAAATAGTTTGAGAGGGTAAAATGGAATTTTTTCTATTTTATTTTATATGATACAAAGTTATAATCAAAAGAAAATATTTCTAAATACAAGTCTAGTAACATCAATTTTTTTTGTCAAAATTATGTATCAATAGAATATTGTTGGTCAAAGCTTTATCCTAACTAAATGAAATACGTTCTATAAAATGACAAGGCGCGAGTATTATAAAATGGAATAAAGCTAATAGATTTTGACGTTTCATGAATTTTTTTATTGTGTTTTATGCTGATTGAAGTAGCAAATTAATTAGTTTGACTCAGTAATCGACAG
Organism: Oryza meyeriana var. granulata; assembly: GCA_003991445.1. Classification (NCBI taxonomy): domain Eukaryota; kingdom Viridiplantae; phylum Streptophyta; class Magnoliopsida; order Poales; family Poaceae; genus Oryza; species Oryza meyeriana. Next base: position 54,222 of record RYFJ01001021.1, read on the forward strand.
CATAACGTACAGAACACTTCATTAGATACTCTGAATCAGGTAAAACACGAAAACGTCGAACAGGAAGGAAGTAGTAAAGCACGATATGATGGTGCTTCACGCCGTACGTACGGACTCACGATTATTAATTTAATCTATTTTAAGTGTGGTGAAAAAGCAGTCCTATAAGGGATCTAACCGTTTAAAATTTGTCCATAATTATGAGGATCCGAAAGTATTTTTTCCCTTGTCCAACTATTCATTGTTTAATTTTCATCCAATTTTACTCTCAAACCACCCTCCGCTCCCTTACCATCGCTCCCTCATTAGTGTGGAGTATTTTTTTTCATTCTTAATCTCTTTAAAAAATCATAGAATCTTTTTTTTAAACCGATTGGGCCAAAACCTATCTGAATGAGAATTCTCTCTTCCTCATACCTTATGTCTCTACTTCTCTTTAGTTGTACAAATCTATTAGGCTATTTTGGGTAGCATGGTGTTATGTAATACGGTATCAGCATGGTGTTCTGTCGGAGACCTAGATACATGAAAGGTAAATAACTCGTTAATCCGCTCTAAATCTTATTTTATGAATTGCAAAAATGGATCTCTTCTTCGTTCTTGTTCTATTTTGGTCATTCCTGATGAACAGTGCCATCAACGACTTGGAGTCACCGGCAAAAGCCGATTGGGGGTGTTCTGGGCACCAACCACCATGCGACAATCTTGTTGTGCGCCAACCACACCATGCGCACCGCGTCGGTAGCGGACACCGAAGCCACGCACGCAAAGAAGAGGAACAGAAAGAAATTAGTAATTTTGCAAAAGAGCTCTCGTTTTTCCCAAAAATCTCATGCGCTCTACCATGGCATGGATTTTTGCACATGGGCCCGTGAATTTTTGGAGAACCCTGGATTTACCCCCACCGATTGAAAAATCTCTTAAGAGCCCTCCTACATTGCAGAATTGTCAAAAAATTCATATTCTTCTATAAAAATGCCCTAGGATTTCGAATTTCAATCCTATTTTCATATTTGAGACATTTTATACTATTTTGAATATTATATAGCATTTTGTTCAGTTTTAACAAATTTATTTATGAATTTGTCCTATTCTATTCATTTTGTATATGCATTACTTTATGAAACGAACTATGCAATCTCTCACCATTACCTGGAGTAATAACTTGAGACATTTTGCAAACATGTAGATGGTTAAAGTGATGAACCAGGAGTTTATCTGTTTTGCCCCGCATGGCAAAACCAGCTTGGCATCGACCTCCAACCTCGAAGCCACATTTGGAGCCATGATGCTCCAACCTGTCATTGAGGCTAACACCTCGACCAATGAAGGCTTCCACGAGGTGCAAAGGAGGATGAAGAGGAAGGGCAAGAAGGGAAGGATCCAAAGCAAGCCCTATGGATAGTAGGACCAAAGGTGCCATAGGTGTGGCGCCTGGGGACATTGGTTCAAGAGATGCCACAAATTCCTATGTACCATCGATGTCCACCATGCCAAGTAGAAGAAAAAGAAATTCTAGACCCATCTGCAAGCAAGAAGGTCCTCTCGATGCCATAGCCATCCAATATCACCATCCCCATAAGCCATCGCCAATATCACACCACCAACGGCAGTAGTGAATGATGCCTGGGCGATCATTGGCATCGATGATGAGGGCTAACTCGCTAGCTCGGAGTCATCTGAGTTTAGTGCTTAACTATCTTTACACTTCACAAAATGAGAACTTTATTGGCTAATTATAAGTTCTATGAGAGCAAACTTATTTGTATTTAGCATGCATGACCTTATTTATCCTTTATAGCTTTTTTGGTTCTATGATTAAACCTTGTTTTACTATATTTTTTTATCTCATAGAATATGTATAGAGCTCAATATGGGCAAACTTTGCATTGTGAATAGCGTTACCACAAACACGACCTTATGAGAAACGAATACCTCTAGACCATAAAGACAAAGTTTGGAACTATCAAGATGATCGTAGGCAGCGACCGTACATAGTCGGTTCTGACAGAGCCACTATTGTACTCTACATTGGTACTACTTTAGAAATTGAAGAAGCATTATTGTACCCTGAATCGGTAAGAACCCTCTTAAGTTTCAAAGACATTCATGCAAACGGTTTCCAGGTAGAAACTTGCCACGAGAACGGTAAGAAATACTTACTCATCACAAAGCATGTGGAATGTGAAAAAAGAATTATGGATAAGCTTCCTGCTTAGAAACTGGACTATACAACACAAGGATACGAACACCCTATGTGTTCATTACCCTTAAGACCATGTTTAGACACTGAATTATTTTCCTTTTGGCATGATAGACTTGGCCACCCAGTTTTTAGATTGATGAGGAACATCATTAACAACTCGCAAGATTTTGTGTGCCATGCATGTGCCACCAGGAAATTTGTCACAAAACCATCCATGTGGGAAGGATCAAATCCCTGCATTTCTAGCAAGAATACAGGGAGACATATGTGGCCCCATACAACCCCTATCAGGGCCATTTAGGTACTTTATGGTACTCATCGATGCTTTGTCGAAATGGTTGCACGTATGATTACTATCAACATGGAACCATGCTTTTGCAAAATTGATCTCACAGATCATCCAAATTAAGAATAATTTTCTAGATCATCATGTGCAGTCCATTCGAATGGACAATGCGAGTGAATTCACTTCGAAAGCATTTGATGATTATTGCATGGCAATGGGAATTAGAGTTGAGCATTCCGTACCACATGTCCATATGCAAAACGGACTTGCAGATGCATTGATTAAAAGAATTAAATTTAAGGCCAAACCACACTTACAAGGTTGTAATTTGCCAAGCACGTGTTGGAGACACACAGTCCTACATGCAGCAAACCTCATTAATGTTAGGCCATCGGCTTACAACATCCACTCACAAATGCAACTGGTGCAAGTGGTCGCACCGAAAGTGTCGCATCTATGCAAATTTGGATGCATGATCTATATACCTATCCCACCACCTCGGCGAAAAACGATAGACCATCTCAGGAAGATTGGGTATTTAAAACCCACTAGTAATCGTGCACGTGCAAAGCACGTTTTACGTTATATGTGGTTAAAAAATCAGTAGTTAAGTCCGAATAAGTATTGACAACCAGATGATAAAACGTTATGTTAGTTCATTTCTATTTCCATTTAAAATGAAACTGAAAAATAGTACGCATTGTTTTTATTTTCATATTGTAACAAAAACGTAAAAGCTTCTCAGCTTCACTTTCACTTCTATTAAAAACATGCTAAATGAATATATCAAAATCCAATTTTACTTTACACTCGTGGTTATGAAATGCATAAAGTGGAACACCCAAATGCTGCAATTGAACAGTCTGAGCTATTTGGGCATTCATAATAACTCTCCTATCCCATGGGAATAATAACCTTGAAAATTACCATAGGGAAGAACAACTAAATACAGTGGAGCCAATAACTGATTGCCCGAGTGATAAACTCCGAGTCCCGAACGATCCAACATCAATTGTATTGTAGACTTGAGGTCCACTAAAACACCTATTATTTTCGTAGAACTGAATTTATCGGTAAAAGCAAGCCTAGGGAGCAGAGATGGGAAGCCAAACAGCCATGTTGAAATGACCTAGAACTACAAAACAAAATAATAAGTGGGTAGTGAAAAGGATTGTGTCGAATAACCAGCTGTCAAGTACAAAACAAACTGAGAATTGCAGAGTACAACACAAGCTAATGAAGAGTCCAAAATAACCAACTTTACTTCAACTTATTTTTTTATTACCTGCATGTTCAAAATTGAACAGATCTTCCCAGACAAAGATTTTCTGGTAGCAAATTGAAATAGAAAACCATTCTGAAATAGCACAAATTATTTGCACTGAAAAATCACAAATTATTTGAAAAAATACATGGAACTAAAGAATGCACTAAAAAAAGTAGAATATCTCCTCAAATCTGAGATGTAAATGTACAAAAGCATGAATGGCCTGACCAGGATTATAGGCTCTGCAAGAATCCATGGCCAAGGACTAGCATATGTTGTAGCTCCACCCATCCTCATCAAGCACACCAAGGCAAGGCTTCCTTTAGTGCCGCGGATCTACTGTTTGTATGTCCTGTTGAATGAATTTACCAGAAATTAACAGAGGCAAACCTGAGAGGAGGAGCTCAATTGAAACCATTGCAAAATCAGAGTAATATTGAGAAAGTAAAGAATTGGAATGGCAGATAGATCAATTAGAATAGCAGAGAGATCAATTAGAATAGTAGATAGATCAATTTTTCCACTGAGATATGGAGTAATAGAATTATCATATATTAGTTTCCAAAAGAAGAAAATGACAATTGTCCTCCAATGAACATTGAACAAATGTTCTAACCCAGCCAAGAACACAAGAATAAAATTAAACAAGAGGGGAACTAAAAACTGAAATCGAAGATAGAAGCCATATGTAGCTCAAGAATGCAAGAATCGATTCTTGGTTGTACGCTTTCTACTGCAGTTGTCGAAAGCTGTTAAATGAAGCTTTGCATGAACTGATGAAAATTTTGCTAATTTTATAAGAAATTTCAGCATTTACAGAGGAAACTAACACATGAGGTAATGGCAGCACATCACGTCTTCCTATAGGCATGACGACTACACAAACACAGTCCGTAGAACTTTATTTGAATAGCAATTCAAACGATTAACCAATGGAGTTGATCAACAAACTATTATGAATGTATTTACCTTCCATGTTTATTGGATGTCACTGATACCGGATAGCTCATTGTCCTCTTGTTTTTGCATCTTGTAATCTTGCTTCCCACGTGCTATGACATGAAAAAACGATGGGATTTCTAGCATGTGGACTAAAGGCATGAGCCTGAAACTGCACATAAAATGCATAAACAGCCTGAAATATGAAAATAGCACATAAACTTGTAGGATGTGAAGCTAGAAAAATGACATATTTACACAATTTTGATGAAATTATGATTAGAATAAACATGGATGCATTCTATCAGTGCTATTCAATCTCCTGTTTTTTTGAGACTGGTATTCAATCCCTTTTAAGTGCATGATATACCAGGATGTTGAGAATTTTGCCTTGTTGGCACGGAGCCTTGATCAGTAGATTCAGAATTTTGCGGTCCACGTGTGGAGTCCATGGTGGTTGAGGTCGTCGATGACAAGAATGGTTGGTTTTATGCACAGGTTTCAAGATGACAAGGATTACTGAAATACAATACTACAAAACTGAGAAAGTAACACAATATCTCGAGCTGCGTCCAGGAATTCACTCTGTGTGCGTCTGATATATATAAACTGATCAAGAATACAAAAGTAGCTATTTGATATATATGTGTGTGCATCTAATATATCTGAACTCCTCAAGAACGCATCAGGAAAATTGCGTGCATCTGATGTATATGAACTCACTGATTAATTGGTCATCAAGAAAACCACAAGGCCAACAATGCAATGGATTTCAAGTAAAATTACCAAGACCATGATTGATTTTAGGTCCCTGTTTTTTAACCAAAAGTTTAGGTCCCTATGAACTATAAAGGTGATTGATATGGTCGCTGATGATATGTTATTCAAAATAAACAAGGCAACCAGATGGATTATGAAACTATGACACTAAAAAGCATGGTTTGGTAGAGATGAACCTACAAGGATTAAAACAGATTTGAAGATCATGGACGGCAGAGCCTTCTTCGGCACAGCGGAGGTGGTATGAGCAGCGCTGTGGGGATCAGTTCCGGGGATCAGGGTCACAAAGGGTTTCCTTGGGATCAAGGTGGCCATCAAACAACGGAGCCTAGGCAGCAGGTACAATATGAGTGCTGAAGACCACACTTGGAGACAGGTCAAGTCTGGTTGGGGACGGTGGCCAGAAGTGATGGTAAGATCATAACTGAGGCTGGCCTCGGACACTAACTGTCGATGCTTTCTATCAGCAATAATTAATGGGGTTATTCGTGAGACCTAAACTTGATGGATTGTAAAGGAACACGAAACGAGTTTATCCTAGTTCAGACCCTCAAGGTGAGGTAATACTCTACTTCCAGTTGTTATGTATTGCCTTTGAGGTTTCTCTGATGAGATTATGATGTCTTCTTCCCTTGGGGGTTCCTTGCTTTCCCTTATATACTGATGAGACAAGGTTACAAGGTAGGAATCCCAGTCAGACTCAACCAAAAGATTTCTTTCTAGAAACACTAAGTACTAGGCTAGGACCATATCCCTTTCCCTGTCATGCAAGGTAATATACACCGAGTCCTATTGTATTCCTAATTACATAATTAGACCCATTCTCTATCCGAGTGGCCATATCGTCTTCTGTGAGGTACCCAGGGCTCATGGCCTCCACAATAGCCCCTAAGACCTTCATAGTTGAGTCACAGCTAACGCCGAGTGCTCATCTTACATGGTGAAGATTTCTCGAGTGCTTTGCTCCCGAGAACTCTTTGTCCAAGTACCTCTTCTCCAAGTCCAGCTTCATATCAACTGGCAACAAAGTTATGAAAGGGCTTCCTAAATAATTGAATAATGTGCGCTAAGTAGGCGCACCTATTAGATGTAGCCCCCAACTTTATGCTTAATTGACTTTATGCTTAATTGTGAAACAATTAAACATAAAGTCAAAGATCTTTAACTTTTAAATCTTTTTCGAGTGATATATTTCTCGGAAATTAGATTCTTCAGCATCATATCAGCTGGAAATATTTTTGCTCAATGGCATTTTGGCTAAGCATGTAAGCCGAGTACCACTTCATGAATTTTGACCCAATATGTGGTAAGGTGTACTTGAGAGATACCTGCATCTCTAATTTTAATGAAGACCAGCCATTGATACTTGTAAGGATATATCCTCAATACCAGTTAAATAACTCAGATATCTGAACATATGTGTCCAGCAATTAAGCTTAACATGAACCATATCTGGTTATTTTAATCGGTTTCTGTAAAATAGCATCTGCACCTTGATTTTAACACAGACAACCATTGGCCCAATAGGACATGCTATTTAGGAACTCATATCTTTCGGCCCATTACTGAGCAGGCCAGCCCAAGCCAGCCACCCAGTGCAGGCCTATAAATCATGGGGAGAGAGAAAAGATTCCCCTTTCTTCGCCAAATCGCCAAACGCTTCAGCTTCCAGAAACCGTGTCCGAACTTCACGCTCTCCGCTCTGCCTAGGGTTTCCGCTTGCTAGAGCTTTCCTCCAGAAATTTACAGAGCTCTTCATCCCTGCTTCGATTCCCATCTTCTAGAAGCTTTCCCCCATAGTTCTGCACCCCGACAATGCCGAGGGCTCCATTTGACATCCCCAACATGCCGTCCAGGTCGTGGCCGACATTGACCACCTGCTCGACGAAGATAGCTTATCTGGAGAGGAAGAAATGCCTCTAGCCCAAGGAGCTTATCAACTGGCGTTCTTCCATTGGTGAGTCGATCCCCTCTCCACACTCCCACGAGCTTGTGGTTTTTGCCTTTTTCTTCAATCGGGGATTCGCTCTTCCATCTTCTGATTTTCTCCGTGGCCTCCTCGATTACTATAAAATCGAGCTCATCCACCTCAACCCCAACTCCATCATCTAGATCTCCATTTTCATGACCCTTTGTGAAGCCTTTCTCGGGGTTGATCCCCATTTCAATCTTTTTCGTTTTCTCTTCCATGTCAAGCCACAATCCTCCAAATCCAAACCTCAGGTCATAGGGGGAGCATGCCTTCAACTCCGCAATGAGATGAAGAAGGCCTACTTGCATGTTCCTTTGAAGACCTCTCTGAAGGGGTGGCACCAGGAGTGGTTCTACTGCTCGAACCTCGAGCCCTCCTTGCCATCCTTCACAGGAAATCCCCCCACGGTCCTGGAGAGCTGGACACACTCCTCACACCCACCGAGATGGACCAGGTGCTGCTGCTGTAGGAGAGAATCGAAGCCCTGAAGGACAAGGGGTTGAATGGGCCATGGGTGGCACGAGCCTTCTAGAATCGGCGAATTCAACCCCTGAAGGCTAGGTTCCACCTTGGCTACGACTACCAGGGGAAGAAGGACCCGACTCGAAAGTGCTCCGACTTCATCGACAAGGATGTCGTCACCGACACCTTGCTTGGCTACTTTGTTAATGAAGTAGTCAAGACCTTGGACGCCGAGAGGGCTCCCAAGCCCTACTGCCAGAGCAGGCCCCAGCTGGCGGTAATGTCATGTTTATTGATTGTCTTGATATTGGTCTGTGATGGTTGATGTGAACGCAGTCCAATTGAGTCTGCCTTGATGCATAATGCTTGCAGGAATTTGCCGAGTTCTCATTGAACCCTCCCAGCCAACCGGTTAGGGAGTCCAGGAAGCGGTCAGCCAGCCTCTCAGCGGTCCAGCCCAGCCCCAAGAGGACTGGGAAGCAACCTATGATGGACCCAGCCAAGAAAAAGTGTATGCCGAGTAAGGCATTAGATGGTCCTATGATCAGAGACCCTAGCAGCATAGCACCAAGACCAACCAGCCCTAGGACCGCACCGCCGACTACTCCCTCAACCCAGCCAGCCACACCTAGTGTGGCGCCAACTGGCCCGGGCTCCACACCTCCTGCTGCTACACCGCCGGGTAGGCCTTTAGGCCCTTCGCCGACTGCCTCCACCCCTGGCACACTGGGGTGGTGATTTAAGACTTCCAAGAGATATGAAATCTTCAATCTTCAGAAATTCTTGAGATTTATTGCAATATCTTGATTGTAGCATGATCCTGTAGGAAGCCATCTGACACTAATCCCAAAGGGACAGCGCCACCGACCCCAATTGCCATCATTGTCCCGACTGAGGGTGAGCCTGTAGAGCCCCAGCTTGAGCCGAGTGCTGCTCCAGCCCCCGAGGTTGCGACAGCACACTCGGTTGGGCCACAAACTTTGCCTAGCCGAGATACTGCAAGCACGACCGAAGTCCCAGTTGCTAAGTCGACTGAAGAGCCAGCACCCCCCGAAGACCCAAGGCCTAGAACTCCTCCTCCATTATCCTCATCTTCGGAAGACAATGACCTTCCCAGGCTCGAAGCCCCTCCATCAAACTTTCCCCGGGTGTTCTATTGGGTCACCCCAGAAGGAGATGAAGAGACTTTCGAGCTAAACGAGGAGGCTGCATAGAGGGAACAAGTCAAGCTGATGGAGGCCACCATTCAAGCTTTAAGGAGTGTCCAGGTACATTATTAGACCAACTGTGTATGTAACTTCAAGCTGATTGGCTGATCTTGTGTCTTCTACAATAGTAACTCGTCTTGTCTGATAAGCATCCGACTTGTGCATAAAGTCGTTGAGCGATCTGAGAAGATGGGTAAGGTTCTTACCCAGCTCGCTTAGCTTAACCAGCTCCAGGCCACCAAGGATGAGCTAGAAAGAACTAGCAAGGAGTGGGAGGATTGGCTGAAGGACTCGGTCAATAAGCTTCGGGACGAGAATTGAGAGAAGATAGGAACCATTAGAGGTAAATTTCCCTTCTGCCCGAGTAGCTCCAGACATCCTTCTCTGTGTTTTTAATCTTCAATTTTGTTTGGCTATAGCTCTAGAGACAAATCTAAATAACTAGTCCTTGGAAATTGAGCGCCTGAAAAAAGATCTAAAAGAGCTCGAGAAGGCGAAGTCCGAGGTCGACACCAAGTACACGATTAAGTTGCATATCTTCTCTTGTACTCTGCCTGACTAGATATCCAAACTTGCTTATGTTTCTCTTCTGTATGAGCAGCCTTCAAAGCCAATGCGTAGATTCAGTTCAGTGCCTTAGCCGAGGAGATCAAAGTAATAAAGGATTCATGGAATATCATAGTAGACTCTGCGAAGACTTTGTTAGATATTATACAGCTAGGCCTAGCCGGGTCCAGTTAAAGTTCTCCATCCCAGATGGCTCAACACCTTGAAGAGGCTCTAGCCATCTTGAAAGAATTTGCTACTGAGCATGCCACCATGGGTATCTCCCAAGCATTGACCATGACAAAGTCTCTCTACCCTCGGGTAGATATTGAGACAGTCAGCGAGGGCTTTGCAGAGGGCACCACCCTGGAGGAAGGCCTAGAGTTGATCAGCCAGGTTAGGCCGACTACCCGAGCAATCCCTGAAGATCTGCCATTGTGAACATAAACTCTCAAGTAGTGGGTGTATGAGGAGAACAAAATAAATGTGTATATATTGTAAATATTTTTTGCTCTATCATGAAATCTTGCTAAATGCATGTTCTTATCTTAGCCATCATTAATTTTATCTGACTAGCCAATCTATGCCTAGTGTATATAGATCAACTTTAAAAGGCATTTGTCTCACAAAACTTTACTCGGCAAGACTTAACATAGTCGTTATAACACTTCATGACTTAGATGAAACAGACTCGGACTCTAGTAATTACAAAAGACATGCTATCATCATGTAGCCCCCGACTCACTACTCGGTTGAAACAATCAGCGTAGTGAGTCAGAGTAAGAAACTTTATTTGTATATATGAAATTGAGTACAATGCTCAGGTATAGAAAAGACATAGCTACTCTATGTTCCATGAGTTGTTGATTAGGACGCCGCCCTCAGTCTTCAGTCGGTAGGCACCCGGACATGTCATTTCAGTGATAATGAACGGCCCCTCCCATAAGGGAAATAGTTTGTGCCTGTCTTCGGTGGTTTCAATTTTTCTCAAAACGAGATCACCCACCGAAAAGGCACAGCCACGAACATTTTGACTGTGATAACACTAAAGTCCTTGGAGATATCTCATCGACTAGATAGTTGCGATGTCCCTTGCTTCTTCCAATTGATCGAGTTCGACCAGTCGTCCTTCATTTGACTTGTCTTCTAAGTGGGCCCAAACTCGCGGAGAGCCAAACTCCAACTTGGTTGGCAACATGGCCTCGGCACCATAGTTGCCCGACTAACTGTGGTTCGTAGAGACCAAAGAACGGATGGGATTTCTTGCACCCACCGCCCTGCATATGGCCATAGTCGGTCGAACACCTTAGTTTTGATACCTTGTAAGACCATACCGTTTGCGTGCTCGACCTACCCATTGCTCCGTGGGTCTGCCAGAGAAGCATAACAGATCTTAATGCTGAAGTCGTCACAAAAATCTTGGAAAACGCCACCAGTGAATTGAGTGCCGTTGTCCGTTATGATACGATTGGGAACTCCAAACCAGCAAATAATACCCATTATGAAGCCTTTTGCCCTTGTTGTGGTAATGGTAGCAACGGGTTTTGTCTCAATCCACTTTGTAAATTTATCCACTGCGACAAACAAGTGTGTGAACCCTCCTGACGCTTTCTTGAACGGCCCAACCATGTCAAGCCCCCAAACTGCAAAGGGCCAAGAAATTGGGGTTATCTGTAATTACTGAGCTAGTAGATGTGTTTGCCGAGCAAAGAACTGGCATCCCTCGTATGTCCGAACTATATCTTTAGCATCGGTAACCGCAGTCAGCCAGAAGAATCCTTGCCTATAAGCCTTTCCGACTAACGTCCTTGATGCAGCGTGGTTGCCGCAAATGCCCGAGTGGATGGACTGCAGAATCTGCTTGCCCTCCTCGGATGTGACGCAACGCATGAGAAGTCCAGATTCACTTCGATGGTAAAGGTCTTCACCGACTACCAGGAAACATTTTCTTTAATGTTTGATCCGCTCAGCTTCGTTGCGATCTTCTGGGAGCTCATCTTCTAGTAAGAATCGGATGATTGGAGACCGCCAGTCTTGAGAGATGATTAGCACTTCCCTTGTCGCCGGGGTAGGTTCAGCCCCCAACTACTCGAGATCAGGCTTTTTCTTGAACGATGGCTCCAGTAATTGCTCGACGAAAACTCCAGTTGGGACCACTTCTCACTTGGATCCTTTGTTGGCTAGTTCATCTGCGGCTTCGTTGTATTGGCGCAAAACATGTGTAATTTCCAACCCGTCAAATTTGTTCTCTAGCTTCCACAATTCTTGACAATATGCCGCCATGTTGTCATCCAGACACATCCAGTCTTTCATAACTTGATTTACCACGAGTTGAGAATCTCCACAAACCACCAGTCGGTGGATACCGAGTGATATGGCAGTATGGAGCCTGTGATAAGTGCCTCGTACTCGGCAATATTGTGAGATGCTAGAAAATGTATTTGAAGGACATATTTAAGTTTTTCTCCAGTGGGTGACGTCAGAACAACGCCAGCCCTAGCTCTGCCGATCCATAAAGAATCGTTGAAGTTGGAAGATAATGTCAAACTTAAGTCCACTCGGACACAAAATCGGCAAGTGCTTGGGATTTAATTGCTGTCTGTGGTTGGAAGACAATGTCAAACGCCATCAACTCGAGTGCCCATTTAGCGATTCTACCAGTGGCTTCGTGATTGTGTAGGGCGTCCCCGAGTAGATACGATGTGACAATTGTAACTAGATACGACTGAAAATAGTGCACCAGCTTCTGGACAGTTATCAGCAAACCATAAAGCAGCTTCTGGACTTGGGGATATCTCATCTTGGATTTGCCTAGGACCTTGCTGACAAAGTAAACTGACCTTTGAACTTTTTGTATATGCCCTGGTTCTACCCGCTTAACTACCAACACCATGTTGTCTACCTGAGTGGTTGCTGCCAGATACAACATAAGTGGTTCCTAGGGCATTGGCGATGCCAACACGAGTGGTGATGTGAGGAACTTCTTGAAGTTTTCAAAGACTTGTTGGGCTTCTGGCGTCCATTAAAAATTGGCAACTTTCTTCAGTAGTCTAAAAAAAGGGCATACCCCAATCGCCAAGTCAGGAAATGAATCACCTGAGTACTGCCATACAACCAATCAACTTCTGTATATCCTTTTGGCTAGTCGGGGAAGCCATGTTCATGATTGCGTTGATTTTCTTTGGATTTGCCTCGATGTCGCGTTGTGAAACGATGAAACCGAGTAGCTTCCCTGAAGGTACTCTAAAGACACACTTTTTCAGGTTCAGCTTCATCTTGAATCTCTGAAGGCTCTGAAAAGTTTCTTCTAAGTCGACGATGAGGTCTTCCTTGACTTTGGTTTTGATCACCATGTCATCGACATATGCCTCCACGTTGCACCCGAGTTGAGTGTGAAGACACCAATGGATAACACGTTGATACGTTGCACCAGTGTTTTTCAACCCGAACGCATAGTGACATAGCAGTATGCCCTGAATGGCGTGATGAAAGAAGTCTTCAGGCAATCCTCCTCCTTTAAGCTGATTTGATGATATCCCAAGTAACAGTCGAGAAAACTGAGTAATTCGCATCCCGCGGTTGAATCGACCACCTGATCTATTCTGGGTAGACCAAACGGATCTTTGGGACACGCTTTGTCTAAATCGGTGTAGTCGACGCACATGTGCCATTTACCGTTCTTCTTCTGGACCAGGACTAGGTTTGCCAGCCAATCTGGGTGGTAGACCTCCTTGATGAACCTAGCTGCCAGGAGCTTGGTAATCTCCTTCTAGATAGCATCTTTGCGGTCTTGCACGAAGCGCCGCAGTCGTTGCTTGACTGGTTTGGCGTCCGGCTTGACATTAAGGGAATGCTCGATTACCTTCTTTGGTACACTAGGCATGTCGGAAGACTTCCAAGCAAATGCGCCCCTGTTCGCCTGGAGAAAGATAACGAGCTCGTCTTCCTATTTGGTGTTGAGTCCAGTCCCGACAAGCGCAGTCTTGGTGGGGTCAGAAGGGTCCAGGGGGATCTTCTTTGTTTCTGAATCTGCTAAAATTCCCGATTGGCTGCTTTCTTCGCCGGGACTTGATCGTCCTCATTTGCAGTTGTTGCAGCTAGTCGTATACCACTTCATCCTACTACCACTTCGTGAGACTAGGCCAGCTCGTAACTCTCTTTGTCGCAGGTGAAGACTTACTTAATATTGCTACGCAGAGAGAGAACTCCCACTAGTCCTGGCATCTTGAGCATCATGCATGTATAGTGAGGCACCGCCATGAACATGGCGAGTGCAAGCCATCCGAGTATTACATGGTAGGCGGTCTCAAAGTCGGCGACCTTGAAACAGATGTTCTTAGTGCGGAAGTTTTCTCATGTGCCAAAAGTTACTGGCAGAGTGATCTGTCCGAGTGGAGTTGAAGAAAGACTGGGGATTACCCCGTGAAAGGGAGCTATACTCGGCCGCAACTTAGATCATGGGATCTTCATCTCATCGAGCGTTTTGGCGAATAAAATATTGAGTGCGCTTCCTCCATCAATGAGAACCTTCTTCAGCTTGATGGTTCTGATAACCGGGTCCAGTACAAGTAGGTAGCGTCCTAGATGCGTTACTTGGTCGGGGTGATCTACGCGGTCAAATGTGATTGTCGTTTCTGACCAGCGTAGGTATTGGGGGCGTCAGACGAGACCGAGTTCACCTCTCGGGCGGTTAGCTTCTGTTTACGCTTGGACTCGTATGCTGATGGCCCTCTGAATATATGGTTGAGCTCAGCTTGGGGATCTTGATAATCGCCGGCCGTGCCCGAGTCCGGTTTGTCTTTGCCTTTCTGCTCGCCGGATGCTAATGTGTGCTCGGAAGCGAACTTCTTGAGCATGAAATAATTTTTGGCCGTGTGTTTCTCCTTTGGATGAAAAGGGCATGGCCCATTTATGAATTTTTGGTAGTCGTCCGTCCTCGGGGGTCGCAATCGGTTGCGCTCCACAGTCGCCATGACATCATCCGACTTGCGTTTGTGGTTCCTAGCCTTAGTCTGGGCCGCATCGTTGGTGTCCTTTCGCTCCTTCTATCGGAGCTCCTTTTTGTTGTTGAGGGCCTCAGCTACAGCGTCGGCCGAGTTGACGTACTTATTTGCCATGTCGAACAAAGGCTTGACAGAGTTGGGAGGCTTCCGAGTAAACTTAGCGATGAACGGGGTATCTTCTACTCCCTTGCAGAAGGCAGCAATGACGACCTCATTCTTGATCTTTGGTCTTGAGTTCCTCTTCTCGGAGAACTGCTTGATGAAGTTGTGGAGGGACTCGTTCTTTCTTTGGTGGCACTGGTACAGATTGTACTCAGATGATGGCCTTTCGTAGGTTCCTTGGAAGTTTGCAACAAAGCGTTCACAGAGTTCCCCCCAGGAGCCAATTGACCGCCTGGGAAGCCCCGTCAACCACGTTCTTGCTGAGTTGGCCAGGGCGGCTGGTAGGTAATTTGCCAGTCTTGTGATCACCTCTAGCCACGCAGATAGCCAAGGTATACACGGTCAGCTAGGACTCTAGGTTGGTCTTTCCATCGTACTTTTCTATACCAGTTGGCTTGAAGCCAAATAGCCAGTCGACTTGTTGCAATTCGTGAGTGAACGCCGAAACTCCTTCGTCTGGGTGAGGGCTCCGACTTTGACTGCAGCGATGAAACTGCTCGTGGTGGAGGCTGAAGCGCTCATGCTCATCTTTGAGTCAGTGGCATTCATCCTCCTCGCATTCATCATGATTATATCACCTTTGATCGTTGTTATGGTTCCCAAGTGACGTGTGACGAGACTCTGAGTGGTGTTGAGTCATTGCGGTCATCGAGCTCGGCTTGCAGGCATCGTGTGTCCTCCTGTTGCTCACACAGTCAGAGGACTTCCTCCTTCTACTGGTCGTGTAGTCAGCGCGCGTCTTGCCCTGGGGTTGATCCCTTTGATTCCATGAACACTTCGCGTGGTGGAGAAAAGCTTCCTGAGCTGCTATACGACTGGGAGTCGGACTCGTAGTAGTTTAGGGGGCTGATTACAACCCCAACCTCCCTAGATCCGATCTCAAGCGGCTCTGAGCCATATCCAAGTTGAACTATAGGAGATTGGTTCGGCTGCATCGGACTTAGATTGAAGATGTCTACGGCGTTGCCGAGTCCGAATGGGAGATTGACGACCTCTTCTCTCCTCAGCCCAATCTCGGCCGGCTCAAGGCCTTGTCCAAGTCGAACATCGGAAAAAAGAATTGTCCCTGGACTCGTAGATCTTGGAAATCATCGCACCAAGTCACCGTAGATTGCTGCGGTGTTGAGTAAGCTAACTGGCATGAAGTCAGCCGGGTTCCTGGCCGATCAAGTCGAATTCGAGTCGGTTAGGGTCAGGTTGCCGAGTTTGTCGGCAACGAAGTCAAGGCTCCTGAAGCTAATCGCTTGCTCGGGGTTGAACTTGACGCCGTCGACTCCGGTAGTTGGATCCATCAGGCTTGATGACGATGATCTCGATGAAGCCCCTACCTGCATGGCAACTTGATGGATTGCAAAGGAACACAAAATGAGTTTATCCTAGTTCAGGCCCTTAAGGTGAGGTAATACCCTACTTTCAGCTGTTGTGTATTGCTTTTGAGGTTTCTTTGATGAGATTATGATGTCTTCTGCCCCTAGGGGCTGCTTGCCTCCCCTTATATACTAGTGAGGCAAAGTTACAAGGTAGGAATCCTAGTTAGACTCAACCAAGGGATCTCCTTCTAGGAACACTACGTACCCGGCTAGGACTATATCCCTTTCCTTATCATGCAAGATAATACACACCGAGTTCTATTGTATTCCTAATTATATGGTCGGGCCCATCCTCTATCTGAGTGGCCATATTGTCTTCCGTGTGGTACCCAGGGCCCATGGCCTCCACACCACCGATGATGGGCTCCAAATCCATATCGACAATGGCAAGGATGGATTGAGGTGGTGATGGCGGGCTCCAACTTGTAGGCACGGGCGGAGAGGAGCCGATGAGCCGCACCAACATGCCATCACTGCCACCCTTGTGTCTGTGCACAGAAGCCACCTCCGTCCCGATGTTAGGCATGATTCACATACGCTGCAATCTAGAGGCAGGATGCGGGAGAGGATATAGAGGATAGACGGTGATCTAGCGGCATGACGGCAAGGTGGCATGTGACAGCGATCTAGCAGCGGGAGATCAGCGACAGTGCCTAAGGGTAAAATGGTCATGAGCGGAATGATGGCGTGGCAGGGTGATGACATTTTGGTGGCGCAGATCGGCGGCGACACCATGAGGGGGAGAGAGGATTAGGTATTAGGGTTGTTGGGGAAGAGAGAGAAGAGGTGAGGGTGAGGGCGCGGGTTGGGTTGGGTAGGGTGTTCGTACGCGACGAGGGGAGGTGGAGTCGATCTGGATCATTGGATGTAATGTAGATGATATGGGTCGTTAGATGTGTCACACGGTGATGGTGATGGTCATGGTCATAAGTAAAACCAGTTGGTGCATTATAGGGTAGATGATGGGCAACCCCCACATAGCCCGCTTCGCTGACAGGATTTTTGATGAGGATTGTTTTCCTTTTTATGGGGAGGAAATGAACCGTTGGATGAGGAAAATTGGGAAATAATGTGGCAAGCCATGGGGATCCATGCACATGACCCACACACCAATGAAGCAAATGGAGAAGTACAAAAAATAATCGATTTTGTAAAGTATAGCAAATCAGCTACCTGATCATTCTTGTGATTTGATGAGCGTAACCAAGTCGCATGTCACCGCACGTGATGCACCATAGAGGGCTGAAATACCAAAGCAAATTGGTAACCCTCATTCGTCTAGAGGCCTCAGAACAAAAGGATAGGAGCTCTAGTCCCTCGAACCCCAAGTATCCAGAGATGTCTGGAGAAAAAGGGGCTAGCGGGCTTGGCACAACCGATTGCAAAAATGCCCCAAAGAAAGAGGGGGAGCCAGCCAATACCTGATGCTAGTATGGGACATGTGGAAAAAGACATACCAGACTTAAACCTCTCCATAGAGAAAGTTGCCAGTAACAATGTGTGCACACAGATAGATACTGGCAAACTAAAGGAACTTGCTCCCATAACAGAGAACAACGGAAAACAACAAATGTAGATATCTAGTTTTCTAAGTGAATAGCCTTCATCATCGATCTTGACCTCGAGGGAGTATCACTTGCAGAATGCAAGAAAAAGGTAAAATTGGGATGAATGGAAGAAAGCACTCACAACTGAGTTAATTTCTCTAAACAAAAGTGAGGTATTTGGGCCCGTAAGCTATACCCCTCCCTATATACATCCCGTAGGACAAAAATAGGTATTTGTTCGCAAGAGAAATGAGAATAATGAGTCTTTGAGATACAAAGCAACCCTAGTAGCTCAAGGTTTCACCCAACGACTAGGAGTCGATTATGATGAAACCTATTCCCCGGTCATGAGCATAATTACCTTAAGATACCTAATCTCAATGGTAGTAAACTTGAAATTAGAGCTGAAATTGATGGATTTTGTAATAGCCTATCTCTATGGGAACTTGGACATGGCTATTGACATGAAGGTACTAGAAGATATCCCTATCCGAAACCACGACAGAGCAAACAAAAATCTGTACAGTGTACTGTCACACACGGAAATTCACCACAATTTCCAAAGCTACTTTGTTCCTTAAATCCCCATCTAGGAATCAGCTGTGGTACACAAACTAACAAATTAGTGTACATATCCAACATAAGATAAACGTTAAATACTTACAAAAGAGATACTTAGTCCTCAGAAGGAAAAATCTGCAGCTGTAGGTGAGATGATCTAGCATAGCTTCAATTCCACACCCACAATCAGCTCAACTAGGGCATAAGCTAGGTCTCCATGTCCATCTTCTCCAATGCAAAACTTTCTCTGATGATGGTAATTAGGCAAGAGTACCATCCAACGTACTCAACAAGTCACACACGGAATACAATGTAATGCAACAAAGATTCAAAGGAGGCATAATAAGGCTCTTTTGCATAAACAACATTTAAAAATATTTGCATTTAAAAGCAGTAGGAGAACACTATAAGTGTTATCAATTTTAAATCATCACTGAACAACACAACAATATAGTTCTGGCCTAAACCTTGCATACCAGGAGATATCCAATTAACTACAACATACCCGGAGATATCAAGTTTGCATCAATTACCAAATTATTACCATTAATAAACAGTGTGGGACTAATCATGAAAAACATTGATAGGCTCACCCTTAACCACGGGCACAGCTATTCAAATAGTTTTACTCTGGCTAGAGGTGTACAAATTTACCCACAAGACACAACCTCAACATCATGTCAGCCATGCGTTGTGATACTGGTTGGTACCCGAATAGAGCTTGTGACAAGACCTATCGCATAACAAAACCCAACATAGTTGCACCTACCCAAGTTTCCCCTCTTCCCGAAGGTATAGACTCACTCTAGTGTCCCTGGTGGGCTAATCTCCACTAGTTCACAGTCTGGTGCCCTACATTGGGTCACGCTATACAACAAGTCCAGCCTGTGGAGGCCATGGGCCCTGGGTACCTCATGAGAAGCATTAGGACCAGTCGGACAAAGGATGGGCCTAACCTAGTAATTAGGGATACAATAGGACTCGGCATACATTACCTTGTACAACAAGGAAAGGATATAGTCCTAGTCGGGTACGTTGTATTCCTAGAAGGAAATCCCTTGATCGGAGTCCGACTGGGATTCCACTCTGTAACCTTGTCCCCCGGTATATAAGGGGAGGCAGGGCACCCCCTGAGGGGGGAGAGAATCACCAGAACTCATACAATCTCACTAGAGAAACCTCAAAGGCAATACACAACAACTGGAAGTAGGGTATTACCTCACCTCGAGGGCCTGAACCAGGATAAATCATTTCGTGTTCCTTTGCAATCCATCAAGTTTAGGTCTCACGAGTAGCCCCATATTCTTATTGTCAGTGTAAAACATCGACAGTTGGTGCGGCAGGTAGAGGCATCTGCGAGATCATCTTCAACAAGCCTGATGGATCCAATCACCGAAGTCAACGGCATCAACTTCTTCCCTAGGCAAACAATCAGCTTTCAGAGCCTCGACTTCGTCGCCGATGAATTCGGTAGCCTTACCCTGTTCGACTCGAATCTGATCCAATCAGCCAAGGACCAAGCCGACTCTGCGGCGGTCGGCCTACGCAATGCCGTAGCAATTTTCGGTGACATGCTGTGGCGACCTCCAACTTGTCTGAGTCTAGGGACAACTCTTTCTTTCGGTGTTCGACTCGGACTTGGCCTCGAGCCAACTGAGATCAGGCAAAGAAAGGAGGAGATCGTCAATCTCCCATTCGGACCCGGCGACGCTACAGATTTCTTCAATCAACATCTGGAGTTCAACTCGGATGCGGCTTAGAGCTGCTCGAGATTGGATCTATGGAGGTTGGGGTCGTTATTACTCCCCTCAACCATTCCGACTCCGACTCTCAGTCGGACAGCACTTTGGCGAGCTTTTCTTTACCACGTGAAGTCTTTATAGCGTCTAAAGGCTCAACTCCCACTCAAGAGGCACACCGACTACGCGATTTACAAGAAGAGGAACCTATCGACTACGTGAACAACAGGAGGAAGACGCAAGATGCCTGTAGGCCAAGCGTGATGCTTGCAACGACAATCTGTGCAAGGCTGGGCGGACTACTCAACAGGAAATCCTCCAAACCCGAGTCGGCGACCACGACATTTTCCTAACTCCTCAACAGAACGTTGTGGTCGCTGCAACTCTACTAGATACACTACAGTTTGGGCCTGATCACCAGGCCACCCTGACAGTAGCAAGGATAAAAGCCATGATCACCGCCGCTACATGTCAATAGCGTCAACAGTCGGGCAACACTCTCATACTGACCAACAGGTCGGCTTCTCCAACGGTGATCTCATCTGCCTCAATGCGACATCAAGTGGCCGGCTCTAGTCAGCCGCACACGGATTCACGCCACACGTCACTCGGCAACCACAATAATGACCGACGATGCCGAAATCAAGATGACCGTCGGGACAACCAGGATGTCCGAGGCCGACTACGACGAGATCTCCGGCAAGATATCAACGCACGACGCCGCAAACGCAAGGAAGACGAGCGTCGTTGACTAGAAGATGAGAATGAGCACTTCGGCCTCCACCATGAGCGGTTTCACCACCATAGTCGGAGTCGGAGTCCTCATACAGATAAAGGAGTACTGGCCTTCACTCATGAGCTGCAACAAGTCAACTGGCCGTCAGGCTTCAAGCCGACTAGAATTGAAAAACACGACGGGAAGACCAACCCTGACTCCTAGCTCACAGTTTACACTCTGGCAATTCGAGAAGCTGGAGGAGATCACAAGGCCATGGCTGACTACCTCCCAGTTGCTCTAGCCGACTCGGTAAGGACATGGTTAACTGGACTTCCTAAGAGGTCAATCGGCTCCTGGGGAGAACTCCGGGAATGCTTCATCGCCAATTTCCAAGGATGTACGAGAGGCTATCTCTTTATCAGTGCCATCAAAGGAAGAACGACTCTCTTCGTGATTTCATCAAGAGGTTTTCTGATAAGAGGAATTCAATCCCGAAGATCAAGGATGAGGTCGTCATCGCCGCCTTCCGTAAGGGAGTCAGAGACACCCCGTTCATTGCCAAGTTTACTCGGAAACTTCCCTCTTCTGTCAAGGCTCTTTTTGACATGGCGAACAAATACGCCAATTCGGTCGACACAGTTGTTGAGGCCCTGGATGACAAGGAGCCTCGGCAGAAGGACAAAAAAGACAACAACGAGCCAGCACAGAATAAGTCCGGCAACCGCAAGCGCAAGTCGGACAACGTGGTGGCTGCTGTGGAGCGTACTCGACTGTGACCCCTGAGGACAGACGAGTACCAAAAAGTGATGAACGGGCTATGCCCCTTTCATCCAAAGGGCAAGTACGCGGGTAAGGACTGCTTCATGCTCAAAAAGTTTACTTCCAAGTAGACTTCAACATCTGGTAGCAATAAAGACAAAGACAAGCCAGCTCCGGGTGTAGCCGGCGACTACCAAGATCCCTAGGCTGAGCTCAACCACATCTTTGGAGGGCCGACTGCATACCAGTCCAAGAGAAAGCAGAAGCTCACAGCACACGAAGTCAACTCGGTCTCCATAGACTCCCCCCAGTACTTGCGTTGGTTAGAAATGCCAATTACATTTGACCGCGCAGATCACCTCAATCGGGTTACTCATCCAGGACGGTACCCACTCATTCTAGACCCGGTCATCAGAAGTATCAAATTGAAAAAGGTTCTTATTGATGAAGGAAGTGCTCTCAATATTTTGTTCGCCAAGATGCTCAACAAGATGAAGATTCCTCGTTCCGAGCTATGGCCGAGTACAGCGCCCTTTCACGGGGTAATCCCTAGCCTGTCTTCCACTCCACTCAAACAGATGATTCTGCCAGTTACTTTTGGCACATGGGATAATTTCCGTACCGAGAATATCTGCTTCGAGGTTGCCTGCTTCGAGACCACGTATCATGCAATACTCGGATGGCCAGCACTAGCCAAATTCATGGTAGTGTCGCATTATACATACATGATGCTCAAGATGCCAGGACCAGCCGGAGTGCTTTCTCTTCGCAGCGATGTCAAGCAAGCCTTCACCTACGACAAGGAAAGCTGTAAGCTGGCCCAATCTCAAGAAGCGGCAGTCGGGCACAACAACATCTGACTAGCCGCTACAACAACAAGTGAGGACGATGAAATTCTGGTAAAAAAAGCAGCCAAGTCAAGAATTTCAGTGGACTCTGAAACAAAAAAGATCCCCCTGAACCTTTCCAACCCCTTCAAAACTGCTCTTGTCGGGACCGGACTCGACCCCAAATAGGAAGACGAGCTCGTCACCTTCCTCCAGGTGAACAGGGACATATTTGCTTGGAAACATTCCGACATGCCTGGCGTACCAAGGGAGGTGATCAAGCATTCCCTCAACGTCAAACCGGACGCCAAGCCAGTCAAACAACGACTACGGCGCTTCGCACAATACCGCAAAGATGCTATTTGGGAGGAGATAACCAACCTCCTTGCAGCCGGGTTCATCAAAGAGGTTTACCACCCGAATTGGCTGGCAAACCTAGTCTTGGTCCGGAAGAAGAACAGTAAATGGCACATATACATCCACTACACCGACTTAAATAAGGCGTGCCCCAAAGACCCATTTGGTCTACCCATAATAGATCAGGTGGTGAATTCAACTATGGGGTGCGAACTTCTCAGCTTTCTCGACTGTTACTTGGGATATCACCAAATCAGCTTGGAGGAGGACTGCCGAAGACTTCTTTCATTATGCCATTTGGAGCATACTGCTATGTCACTATGCCGTTCAGGTTGAAAAACACTAGAGCAACATATTAGCGAACAATTTAGCGGTGTTTACACACTCAAGTCGGGCGCAACGTGGAGGCGTATGTCGATGACGTGGTGATCAAGACAAAATCCAAGGAAGGCTTTATCGCCGACTTGGAAGAAACTTTACAAAGCCTTTGGATATTCAAGATAAAGTTGAATCTGGATAAGTGCGTCTTCGGTGTACCATCTGAAGAGCTACTCGGCTTTATTGTATCACATCGAGGCATCGAGGCCAATCCAGAGAAAATCAACGCTATCATGAACATGGCACCCCCAACTAGCCTGAAGGATGTCTAAAAGTTGACAGGCTGCATGGCGGCACTCAGCCGATTCATCTTCTGACTTGGTAAACGGGGCATGCCCTTTTTTAAACTATTGAAGAAAGTAGACAATTTTTAATGGACACCCGAAGCCCAACAAGCCTTCGAAGACTTCAAAAAATTTCTCACATCACCACCAGTGTTGGCATCACCCATGCCCCAGGAACCACTAATATTATACCTGGCGGCAACCAGTCAGGTAGTTAGCACGGTGCTGGTAGTCGAGCGAGCAGAGCCAGGGCATATACAGAAAATACAAAGGCCAGTCTACTTCGTCAGCAATGTCCTAGCCAACTCCAAGATGAGATATCCTCAAGTCTAGAAGTTGTTATATGGCCTACTCATCACTGTTCGAAAGTTGGTGCACTATTTTCAGTCGCATCAAGTAACTATTGTCACATCGTATCCACTCGAGGACGTCCTACACAACCGCGAGGCCACTGGCAGAATCGCTAAATGGACGCTCGAGTTGATGGTGTTTGACATCATCTTTCAGCTACGGACAGCAATCAAGTCTCAAGCTCTAGCCGACTTCGTGGCTGAGGGGACAGAAGTCCAGACGACTATAAACACGGACAAGTTAGAGTACTGGACGATGTACTTCGACGGTTCTTTACGGATCGGTAGTGCAAGGACTGGTGTCGTGCTGACGTCACCCACTGGCGAAAAACTGAAGTACGTTCTCCAGATTTACTTTTCAGCTTCCCACAATGTTACCGAGTACGAGGCACTCATCCACAGGCTCCGCATTGCCATATCACTTGGCATCCGCCAACTGGTCGTACGCGGAGATTCTCAACTCGTGGCCAACCAAGTCATGAAAGACTAGACATGTCTCGACGATAATATGGCAGCGTAAAACCACTCTCTGTGCTGTTGCCCACTTTGGCTTGTGGTTAGTACGGTAACTGCTTTACAACAGTAGCTCATGAACCGATCCGTAATTGTCCTGAGCACAACCATCAAAACCATGTGGTCATAACCCACCATTCATCAAGTTTTAGTTGGATTATTAATTTACCAACCATGACCAACCTTTGTGAGCTACTAATAATTAATCATAATTTGATCACAAGTGAAATATATGTCATCCCACATAAAATTTTATTAATCTTTCTAAGCATGGCTAAGCAAACTAATTATTCTAGATTGATCAATAATTATGATATCTAGTTAGTCAAGTTATCAATCCAAGGTATCAAGGTAAAGATATCAATAGCAAATCATGGCCATGACAAAAGGATATAGGAGTATAGTAATAACCCATAATAATTGTGACATTCAAAAATGCACTGCCCCTCTCTTACTTTCCCCTCTCGTCCCTCTTCCTCTCCTATCTGTCTCTCCTGCTCGTCTCACTCTGAGGAGGGAGAAGCCCGGTGAAACCACCGGAATCCTCCACACGAGGTCCTGGCAGCGGCCAGGCTGACGGCGGCACGTGTCGAGGCCGGAATGGCCAGGCGCGTCGGCTAGGCGGCAAGGCCTATGGGTTCCGTGGCATGGTGGCGGTGGGAGGTCGGCGGTGACCCAGAGGGGCGCTGGACTCCTCTGCGCAGGACCCTAGCAACGGCGGCGGCTGAATCGGCACGCTCGGGGACTGGGAAGGCCAGGAGCGGCGGCTAGAGATTTCAGGCGGTGCTTCCCCGAGCCAACGTCGACAAGGCAGGCACCGGCGGAGCTCGGTTTGCCGGCAAATGCATCGCCACAGAGGAGCAATCGGCCGGCATGGTGATCCATAGGACCTCGCCGTGGTGAGGGAAATGTTTCCCCTCACCTTCCCCGCTCGAAGCAGGGCCTAGGCGGGTTAGACTCGGTGGTCAGAGCTGTGGAGCAGCGGGACTACTACGGCGGCGATGCTCCGACGGGTCACGGCCAATTGGCTGGGGCGCTGGGGGCCAGATGAGTTTGAGAAGGCGTAAGCGCGGCAGCTCAGAGCATAAGGGCCACGCCGCGAAGGGTGGTCGTTCGCCATCACGGTCGCGGGCGGGCAGAGCAGCGGTGGCCACGGGTAGCCACACGTGTCGCGTGGTGGCACGTCGAACGTGGCGGCGGCAGCGGGCTTCCTTTGCGACAAGGGAACACAACTTGGGGAAAGGAGAAGGATGGGCTGGTGCTGAGTGACACCTTGTGGCAGCCAAGGAGCGGCACACCGCGGTCAACGTGGTCTGCAGATCGACGGGCGGCGAGGTATGGCACGCGGTTTGACCTCTCGTCCACAGCGGCAGCTGGACGGCGGGGTACAACCATACAATCGCGGTTCACCCTCGGTTGGTTCGTGGCAGTGGCATTCCCGTGTACGCAAACGTACGCCTCCTCCTTGTGCCAAGCACGGCTGGGGCCCGGCTCGGACGCGAGGGCTCGCGGTGAGCTCTGGTAGCCGAGCGGTGCGATCGGGGCTTCTGCTCCGGTGCTGAGCCGAGTCGAGGTAGGGGCGAGCAACGTGGCGGCATGCAGCGAGCATGAGTGGCCAAAGCGAGCTAGGCGGGGAAAAGGAAGACAGCTTCAGCTCGGTGCTATAGGAAGGGCGTTCTCCACTCGACGGCTTGGGCGGGAAGCGAGTTAGCGGGGGTCGTTGGCGAGTGACTGACGCGGGTGCGTACGGCTTGGGGAGCAGAAGTCGTCGTCGTGGCCCCGCACGACTGCGGGAGTTGAGGCAGAAACGGAGGCGCGGCTGGACACGGTGTACACCGGACGGCACGGACGGCGGAGCAATGGCGGTACACGGGGTGCGCGGCCCAGGGCTGGTGGTCTTGACTCGGCGCGATCGTGTTCCTAGCGCGCAGTGGTGGGTCAACGCTGTTAGATAATGTGTGATAATATCAAATGTAACACAATAGCTTGAGTGGTTAGCTGGGATTTGTTACAATGAGAATTGTAATCTAGATGGAATCCCAGCTGGCCTATCTTGCTATATATATGTATTGACTTGCACCGATTAGAGTGCCCAGGAAACACGAACCCGTCGAACCGAGACAAAGGGCAACGTTCCCATCCTTCCGTTTTACCTTTATGGTATCAAAGCTACGGAAGTAGATCTCCCATGGCCAGTTCGTCCTTTTCCACAAACCATAATCCCTTGTTCGGCCTCCAGGTCTCTGAGAAACTCACACGCTAGAACCATGCGCTCTAGGTGGCACAGGTGCTCGCCGCTATTCATGGCGCATGACTGGAAGGCCATATCACCGGCAAAATGGCTGCGCCGGCTGCCGATGTAGATGGAAAGGAGGGAGACCAGAGAATCAACGTTGCAAATCTGGCCTATGATGAATGGACTGCTGCGGATCAACAGATCCACGGCTTCCTCTTCTCCTCCCTGTTGAGGGAGATGCTGACCCATGTTGCTGGCGCAAAGACAGCGACTGAGGCTTGGAAGATGCTCGACCATATGCTTGCCACCAAGTCCCGCGTGCATTCTCTGAATGTGCAACTCTCGCTGACGACAATGAAGAAAGGAACCCTGACAGTCTCTGAGTATCTCGGCAAGATGAAGGCTCTCAGAGACAAGATCACAGCAGGCGGCAAGCCTGTTGATGAAGATGACATGATCGCCTACATCCTCAATGGCCTTGATGAGGAGTTTGATCCTGTGGTGTCTTCTGTTGTTGGGAGGTCTAATCCTATTACTATGCTGGAATTATATTCCCAACTTTTGAGTTTTGAAACCAGGTTGAAGATGCGGCAAGGAAATGGCGGATCTGTGAATGCGGCAGGTCGCGGAGGCCATGTTGGATTTGTTCCTCGAGGCGACACTAGCGCAAACTGTGGCCGCAATAATCGTGGTCATGGCTCTGGACGAGGTCGCGGCAACAACTCACAGAAGGGCAATGATAACCACCTAATGTGCCAAGTCTGCCTCAAGAGAGGCCACGTAGCCTCCAAGTGTTGGCATAGGTTTGATGAAAACTATGTGCCAAATGAGAAGAATGTCACCGCAGCAGCATATGCATATGGCGTGGATACAAACTGATACGTGGACACTAGAGCGACAGACCACATCACCGGGGAGCTTGAGAAGCTCACCATTCTTGATAAATACAAGGGGCATGATCAAATCCACACGGCAAGTGGTTCAGGTATAAAAATTGAGCACATTGGTTACTCTATAGTTCACACCCCCACTCGCACACTATATCTCAAAAATGTTCTCCATGTTCCTGAAACCAAAAAGAATCTTGTGTCTATTCATAAGCTTGCTTCTGATAATGCTGCTTTCGTTGAGATTCACCCTAAGTATTTCTTGATTAAGGATTGGGCCATGAGGAGAATAGTGCTTGGGGGGCGATGTCGGAAGGGCCTATATCCACTCCTGTGGTCAACATCTACATCTGCAATAAAACAAGCATGTGCCATCACTCCATCCTTTGCAAGATGGCACAATCGTTTAGGCCACCCTTCAACTCCTATTGTTAGTAGAACTATTAGCGGCTATGGCTTGCCATGCCATGATAAATCCAATAAAAAGTTAGTTTGTGATGCTTGTCAAAAGGCTAAGAGCCATCAATTACCATATTCTCATTCTTCTAGTATGTCTAATCATCCTTTGGAACTCATTTTCCCTGATGTTTGGGGCCCTACTCCTGTCTCTGTTGAAGGAAAGAAATATTATGTTAGCTTTGTTGATGATTATAGCAAGTTTACATGGGTTTATCTCCTCAAGTATAAATCTGAGGTCTTTCAGAAGTTTCGAGAATTCTAAAACCTGGTTGAGCTCTTGTTTAGCCGAAAAATTATTTCCATGCAAACTGATTGGGGGGCGAGTATCAAACCCTTCATTCCTTTTTTTCAGCAAATTGGGATATCACATCATGTCTCTTGCCCTCATACTCATCAACAAAATGGTTCGGCCAAGCGAAAGCACCGCCACATAGTAGAGGTTGGGCTAGCACTCCTTGCTCATGCATCCATGCCACTGAAATTCTGGGATGAAGCTTATCTCGCTACCACATACCTCATCAATAGAACTCCTAGCAAAGTTATCAATTATGATACACCGCTCGAACGCTTGTTCAATCAAGTACCCGATTTTCCTTCCCTTCATGTGTTTGGATGTGCGTATTGGCCCAACTTACGCCCCTACAACACACGCAAGCTGCAGTTCCGTTCGTCACCGGCGGCACTTCGCGCAAAGTGGCAGTAACCCCGTGCCCGGCCGACTCCATCGCGCCGCCCGTCGCTGGCGGCATCTTGCACGAAGTGAAGAAGACTCGGCGTGTGGCCTCCTCCGTCGCGCCGCCTGTCGCCGAAACACCGGCGCCGCAAGTTGCCCGTGCCGATGGAGGCTTGCCGAGAGGAAGGACGGCGGCCCAAGCTGCCGATGCGTGCCGGACCTTGGCCGCTCGCCGTGGCGTTCGCCCCCTCTACCGCTGGCGAGTTCACACCGACGCCGCGGCGAACCGCCGCCCCGGCCTCTTCCGCCCGTCGCCGGCGCCCAAGACCTCCAAGGGCTTCATCGAGGAAGATGACGAGTGTGACTCCTCGTCGGGGGAGTCATCCTCGTCGGCTTAGAAGGAGATGGGACAGCGCAGGAGGGGTTGGCTTCTCGCCGGCAGCAGCATTAGCCAGCCGTGCCGGCTAGAGGAGCCGCGCCCCACATGGTGGCAGTGGCAGCAGGAACAGGGGGAGGCGATGGCTAGGGTTGGCCCCCCTCCCTCCCGACTCCTTCAGCCCCTCAGTGGGCTAGCTGACTGCGGCCCAACCCCACCCCCCTCCCCACGCGCGCACATAGACAGGCTGAAAGGCCAGCAAGGCCCAAGCCTTGGTTGTGTCAATTTTGTAGTTTAGGCCCTATAGTTAAATAAAACTACAAAATACTCTTGTGTTTTATGTTTAAGTCCTTGTACTTGTTCCTAATAGTAACAGTTTTGTTATAACATATTACATATTTGGGTCTATTATTTTATTGCAGTTAATTTATTTACTCACAATTTAATTATCGACCATGTTTAAATTGTGCAAATTATTAATTTTTGCAAATTTAAATTTTGAATTCCCATTAATTAAGTTATTTTACTTAATTCCATTGGAATTCATATGGACAATATCAATAGAAATTCCTCTATTTATTGAAAATCTTGACAATGGCAACTACTACAAAATATTTGTAGATTATACCACCGACATCTACTACAATACTTTGTATATTATGTCAACGGTATCTACTACAACACACTTATAGACTATGCCTTTTCAGCATCTACTACAACATTTTGTAGATTATGCCTTTTTGGCATCTACTACAATTTTGTAGATTATGCCTAAATTAACGAGGCAACTCATTTAAAAATTGGTGTTTACCACCAAGACATGATTTTCGATAAATATGAATATAACCCAAAAACTATGGAGACTAAAGGCATCTACTACAAATTTTGTAGACTATGCTATTAGCAACGAGTCACCTCGTCCATAGGATTATATTCCATACTTGAGGTCTACGCTATTATGGATGCAAGACACATCTTGTATTCAGATATTTGCATATTATTACGACCATTACCATACAAAATTAATTTACTCTTTGTAAATTAATCAATTCATGGTATTTCTTACATAGGACAAAGATGGCCGCCAAAGAGTTTGAGATTCTCGCTCTTGATGGCCACAACTATTCTACATGGGCAATGGATGTCAAGGTCAGCCTAGCCACTCAGAGTATGTTGATAGTGATACTTGATCCTCCTGAAGGAGAAGCTCAGCCTAATATTGCTCCTAATGTGATGTATACTGTCTTATATATTATAAGAAATCATATACATCCAGATTTAAAGGCAAAGTATCTCTACAAGGAGAATCCACGAAACCTATGGTTAGCCCTCAAAAATAGATATGAACAGCGGAAAGCTGTGATACTTCCAGAGGCTAACTACGAATGGGCACATCTCCGGTTGCAAGATTCTAAGACAGTTGGAGCATACAACCATGACCTTCATAACATTTGCTCAAAGTTGCGGTTTTGTAAAAAAGAACCCAGTGATGAGGAGAAGATAGAGAAGACACTCTCTATCATGCTCCCCGCAGACCAGGTCTTACAGCACCAATGGCGTGCTGCAAATTACCAAACTTATTCTGATCTGATGCAAGTAATAACTCAGGCTGAAAAGCATGATGAACTCCTGTTAAGGAATAATCAGCAACGCCCTGTTGGGACAGCTCCCTTGCCTGAAGTACATACGAATATACATGATCAGAATAAACCGAAGTTCGATGGTAATAGAAACCATCCAAAGAACTTCAAGGGTAAACGCAAATGCAACAGGAAGCAAAGATCTTGTGGATTCCAAAAGGGGAAAGGCAATTTCAAGAACAAAAATAAATCTGACACTTGTCAGAAGTGTGGCTGTCACAGCCATACAACAATAAAATGCCGTACCCCTAAACATCTTATCAACTTATACCTCTAGTTTGTGGCCAAAGGCAAGTCTGCTCAAGATAAGAGGATTGAATCACATTTCAACCTCTAAACCGACAACACCGGTAGAGCAAGCTATTCTCAGAAGTTCCTAGATGAACTCAAGAGCACTATGGCCCCTCCTCAGTAGGGTGAACCCATGACCAATGACAACATGCTTATGGAGTTTGCTTCACAAGATCTGTTTGGAGACCTTGTATAGTCTCCCAATAGCATAGATACTATGCTAATTATGTCCTAGTATGTGTTGTAATAATACTAAGTTGTTATCTATATTGTAAGCTAGTATGCTATAATAATGTACCGAATATATTCAGTATTGAATAAATGTTTGTACATAGTCTATATATCTTACAAGAATTTCATATTAAATTCTTTCTATATATAGATTTACAGGATTCAATCCAATGGAGAAATTATGCCTTTTGGACAGTGGAACCACAAACTCTATACTTCAGAACACAAAATATTTCTTGACTCTTACAAAGAGACAAGGAAGTGTTTTGACAATCGCTGGATGCGATGTAACGATAGTTGGCTTTGGTTGTGCCTCTATCACGCTCCCGATGGGTACACAATTGACAATTGAGGATGTATTAATGTATCCCAATTCCACTCGTACCCTATTAAGTTATAGAGATATCCGTCAAAATGGTTTCCATATCGAAACCCAAGATGACAACAAAGAGGAATATCTCTTCTTGACCAAAAACAACGGATATGGCAAACAAGTGCTTGAAAAAATTCCATCTTTATCCTCTGGATTGTACTACACATACATCAAGCCCGTACAACACATTGCATATAAGGTAATTTTCTAGAATGTTGACACATTCCAAACTTGGCATGATCACCTTGGCCATCCTGGAATAGGGATGATGCGGAAAATTATCAACAACTCAATTGGTCATGCTTTTAAGAGCAACTCCCACAATCTTCGGATTTTGTATGCACCTCATGTGCCGCTGGGAAATTGATTTTAAGACCCTCTTACCTTAAGATCAGAGCTGAGCCACTAAAATTCCTTGAACACATTCAAGGTGATATATGTGGTCCTATACAACCACTAAGTGGACCGTTCAGGTACTTCATGGTTTTAATTGACACATCTACACGATGGTCACACGTATGTCTTTTATCCACACAAAACCATGCATTTGCTAAATTGATTGCTCAAATTATTAAATTGTGAGCACATCATCCTGAACATCGAATTCAATCAATTTGAATGGACAACGCTGCTGAATTCTCATCACATGCCTTCAATGATTATTGTATGGCCCTAGGAATTTAAATTCAACACTCTGTTCCATATGTGCACACGCAAAATAGTTTAGCTGAATCTCTTATTAAGAGAATAAAGCTCATAGCAAGACCATTGTTGCAAAATTACAATTTACCAACATCTTGTTGGGGTCATGTAGTTTTACACGCTGCTGACTTAATACAATTACATCCAATTGCTTACCATAGCAACTCCCCCCTACAACTAGTACGTGGAAATCCACCAGATATTTCCCATCTGCAAAAGTTCGGTTACGCTACATATGTACCGATCTCACCACCGCAGCGTACTGCTATATGCCCACACAAGAAACTCGGTATCTATGTAGGATATAAATCTCCGTCAATCATAAAATACCTTGAGCCCCTTACAGGGGACCTGTTTACAGCCCGGTACGCTGACTGTATCTTCAATAAAGAACATTTTCCGGTATTAGGGGGAGATTTCAACTACCAAAATGAATGCTTGGAAATTGATTGGAATGCTCAAGGCATTTTAGCATTGGATCCACGTACTCAAGAAACTGAACTTCAAGTTCAGAAGATCAT
Source organism: Oryza meyeriana var. granulata (assembly GCA_003991445.1). Classification (NCBI taxonomy): domain Eukaryota; kingdom Viridiplantae; phylum Streptophyta; class Magnoliopsida; order Poales; family Poaceae; genus Oryza; species Oryza meyeriana. The sequence continues at coordinate 86,845 of RYFJ01001021.1, forward strand.
TTATTTGCAAAACATTGCAAATAACCTGCCAGATGCATTTACTGATTATAGAGGCATCACAAAATCCTATAATCCTGCCAGAAACGTGCCAAAAAGAGTGGAGGTACCATCAAAAACCACTCAACTCCCAATTCAAAATAAGAGGGGGAGAAGTATGGCACCCAAGGCGGATACAGCTTCTTGCAAGCAACAAAGGAAACAGAAGAATAAATCTTCGGACACAGTAAATGCAGATCAACGTCAAGTTGATGAAAGCCTTAGGATCCACGAACCTAGATCAACAGTGCACTCTAGTACTGATGCTGGGACATCCATAAACCCTGACTCAAATGTTTTGGGAAATAACAATGAGTCTACAGGGGCCTGTGAAATTTCCACAAATTACATTGATTCTGGAGAATCATATGATAGAAAGACTATAATTGTCGACAACTATTTTTCTGCAATAATTGCAAGCAACCTTCAAAACGATCTAGATCCTAAGACCATGGCAGAGTGCAGAAAGCGCTCGGATTGGAATCAATGGAAGGAAACAATCCAAGCGGAAATTGCCTCGCTTATGAAAAGAGAGGTATTCACGAAAGTGATACCAACACCTCCCAAATATTCCCTGTTGGATTCAAATGGGTTTTCGTCCACAAACGGAACAAAAACAATGAGGTGGTAAGATATAAAGCGAGGCTTGTAGTACAAGGGTTCATGCAGAGACCCGGCATTGATTTCAATGAAACATATTCTCCAGTAATAAGTGGAATCACTTTCCGATATCTAATATCTCTGGCAGTACAAAATCATCTATCTTTGCAGTTGATGGATGTAGTGACTGCATATCTTTATTGGTCACTTGATTCGGACATATACATGAAGGTTCTCGATGGAATCCAAATTCCGAATCCAAATGCAAATTGCAATATGTATTGTGTAAAGCTTAACAAGTCATTATATGGCTTGAAGCAGTCGGGAAGAATGTGGTACAATCGACTAAGTGAGTTCCTTTTGAAAAAAGGGTACTCCAATAATGATGATTGCCCATGTGTATTCATCAAGAAGTCCTCAACAGGATTCTACATAATATCAGTGTATGTTGATGATTTAAATATCATTGGCAACGCACAAGATATAGATGAAGCACGCAATCATCTAATGATGGAGTTTGAGATGAAGGATTTGGGTAAAACCAAATTTTGCTTAGGTATTCAACTTGAGCACCTTCCAAAAGGCATACTTATACATCAAGCCACCTATGTCCAGAAAATATTGGAGAAATTCAATATGGACAGGTTATATCCATCGAAAACCCCAATGGTTGTTCGATCTCTTGACAGGGAGAAATATCCTTTTAGACCTCGAGATGAAGGTGAAGAGATGCTGGGACCAGAGGTTCCGTATCTCAGTGCCATTGGAGCGCTAATGTACCTTGCAAATTGCACCCGGCCGAATATTGCATTTGCGGTAAATCTTCTAGCTAGACATAGTGCAGCTCCAACTAAACGCCATTGGGCGGAAGTGAAGAATATCTTTCGATATCTCTAAGGCGCCCAAGATTTCGGTCTGTTTTTTAATAAAAACAAAAACATGGATCTTATGGGATATATTGATGCTGGCTACCTATCAGATCCCCACAATGCCAGATCATAAACCGGCTTTGTATTCTTACATGGTGGAATAGCCATTTTATGAAAGTCTTCTAAACAGACTCTAGTAGCTACATCTACTAATCATTCTGAGATAATTGCCTTATACGAAGCATCACGTAAATGTGTATGGCTTTGCAGAATGATTAACCACATCCAACAATCATGTGGTATTGGTTCTATTGAATCACCTACCATTATCTATGAAGATAATGCTGCTTGTGTTGTTCAAATACAGACAGGTTATATAAAAAACAATATCACCAAGCATATTGCCCCAAAACTATTTTCCCACATCAATTACAAAAAAATGGGGAAATTAGTATCTTGCAAACTAAATCCTACGATAACATCACAGACTTATTTAGTAAGTCCTTACCAAATTTCATTTTTCAGAAATATATTAAAGGAATTGGTATGCGACGACTCTATGATTTGCAAGAGTCAGGGGGAGTAAATCTCCTAGACTAAACGTGTCCAAAGCATATATTGTACTCTTTTTCCTTCTTTAATAGAGGTTTTTAATGAGGCAATATAACAACATAAATAAAATAAATAAATAAATATATCATATCTCTATTTCTCCACAGGGGTTTTTGAGGAGATATCAATGATATATAATAACTTCTCATATTTTTCCTATATGGTTTTAGAGAAGTTATACTAGATTATGACCCTATGGTTATAATCATTCTCCATGAGTTTTTCCTTCTACAAGGCTTTCTGAAGGAGATTTCACATATATGTCATATTATTTTCTCCTTATTTTTTTCACTGGGTTTTAAAGGAGTTTTTATAGCATATCTATAGAATGGTTTCTCCTTAAATTTTTCCCACATGGTTTTTTGAGGAGTTTTACCAAGTGATGACTCAAGGATGATTATCAGATGGCAATTAATCAAGGGGGAGTGCTACAACACATTTTACACATATGATCAATTCCCCTGTTAACTGCCATATAGAGGGACATGTCCTCTCCTGAAGAGACACCTCTTCTCAAAAGACACCCCATTGTATAGTATAAATATGTACTTACTACAATGTAATCAATCCAAGAGAAACAAAGAGATAATTTACTATCCAGAATTCTCAACAATAACCTCTCGGGATCTTCTGTGCAACAGGCAGTGGACACCCTGGATGCTGAAAATGAGTCACAAGAAGTGTCAATCAGACCAAGGACTCATCTACAGAGTGGTATACGAAAGGAAAAGGTATACACCGATGCCACAGTTAAGTATACATGTTTTACATCATCTGGGGAACCTCAAAATCTAATAGAAGCCTTAGAGAATAAAAATTGGAAAGAAAAATAAAACGTGGCATCTAGTTCCACCAAAGAAGGGTAGCAACATCATTGACTGTAAATGGGTGTATAAAATTAAAAGGAAGGCCGATGGAAGTCTGGATAGATATAAAGCTAGACTAGTTGCAAAAGGCTTTAAACAGAGGTATAGCATATATTATGAGGATACCTTCAGTCCTATAGTAAAGGTTGCTACTATTAGACTTGTGTTATCCATTGCTGTATCCAGGGGATGGAGCCTTCGCCAGCTAGATGTACAGAATGTCTTTCTTCATGGTGTCCTAGAAGAAGATGTATAAACGAGACAACCTCCAAGGTATCAAACTGCTAATCCAGAATATGTATGCAGGTTAGACAAGGCCTTGTATGGTCTGAAACAAGCACCTAGGACCTGGTACTCCAGGTTGAGTACTAAACTGCACGCACTTGGTTTTAAGGCATCTAAAGCTGACACTTCTCTGTTCTTCTATAATAGAGGTGGTGTTACTATCTTTGTTCTTATCTATGTGGATGGTATAATTGTTGTCAGTTCTATACAAGATGAAATCTCAGCTTTATTATAGGACCTTAACAAAGAGTTTGATTTGAAGGATCTAGGTGATCTTCACTATTTCCTTGGTATTGAAGTGAATAAGGTACGTGATGGTATTATGTTATCACAAGAGAAATACACCACAGACTTGTTAAAGCAAGTTGGTATGGATTACTGCAAACTTGTGAGCACACCTCTATCCACTACAGAAAAACTATCAATATATGATGGAGATAGTCTTGGTACAAGTGATGCTACTTAGTATAGGAGTAGGAGCTTTACAGTACCTAACACTAACCAGGCCAGATATTTCTTTCTCAGTTAATAAGGTATGCCAATTCCTACATGCTCCAACCACAGTTCACTGGGCTACGGTGAAAAGAATCTTGAGGTATCTAAAGTATACTTCTAGGCTTGGATTGCGGATTTGCAAGTCATCATCTTTGCTTGTACCCACAGTAACATTTCAAACGCGAACCGTCCCCTGTGGAACCGCGATGCTGGTACCAATCCCAGAAAAATGATGCTAGTACCCGCGGTAACATGATGAATCATTGCAATACTAATAATAATTTAATACCTTTATGTTGCAATCTCGGGTAATCCCAAGGAAGAAAATCTCATCAGAGAAACAGCAGTAGTGGAACTTACCATAGCTAGAACACCAATCCACAGACAGCGGCTTGGGTCTAGGGACGAAACCCTAACTTCCGCCATCTTTAACCTGTACTAAGAAATGGGGAGAAAACCAACAACAATAGAAGGGTGAGTACTTTCGTACTCAGCAAGCCCCAGGAAAATGTGAATATGCAAGCTTCAAAGGGAGGCTGGGTTTATTTTGCAAGTATTTTCTTTTAAAACCTTTTCCAAACTCTAAGTGTTGAGTTTTTGTAAATCCATTTGGAAAGAGACTCACCATCTCAATCCGACCGCGAGTTGCTTTGCAACAACTCAAGCGGAAAGCAAAATTTTAGTCTTAGTTATTTTCTCCTCTTTTCCTCTATTAGTTTATCTCCACTTTCCCAAATACATCCATCAATCACCTCATCTTTGCGTGAATAAACTCATCACATCTTATACCTTGGCCTTCTCGAGCCGTCTATGTCCTATAGCCATCTAATTCCTCTCGGGAAGCCTACTGTATGATGCCAGCTAGTGTCCCGGGTCACACTGGCCCGTTTCTAACCACCCAGGTCATCTGTCAGTCACACAGGCCAACTCTGGCAACAATTCCCATTCCCACAAACCAGTTTCACAAAGCACGGGCAAAACAAAACTACGTTAAGAGAATCACCTCACATTCACCCTTAACCATGGACACGGCTGTTTGAACAGTTTAGCTAAACTCTGCAAAGGTTGCATACTTTACCCACACGACACGAAACTTACATCGAGTACTGGCCTGTATCGGAAGTTCGTGACAAAGCCTTTCGAAAGCTAACCCATGAATATCCCATGCCACATAGTTGGTCGAGTCCATAACAAGCATCAGGCAAGAATAGCCATCGTCTACTCAGAATACACCGGGGATACTCCTACACCTATCGTTAATGTGATCGCCACGTATAGAGGGAACCACTGGCATACAAGATAAACATGAATCAACAATTTTCTTTTCCAAGGGTATAACGCAATACCCGTGTGGTCGCGCTGTAAGATGCTTGGATGAAATTCTCCAAGGAATCGGTCCGTATATGCGAATATGGAACCAAGCCATGTAGGTGAGCATACCGCATCGCGAGCTTTCGCAAAACCATCCTTTTTCTTTAAAACCCGCTAATATCAAGTATCAGGTTTTCCAAAATAGTTCTCATCCCATTTTTCCCAAAGTCGTCATTTATTAGTACATTTGAGGGTTTGATTGATACCCGTACTTGGAGAGCACTAATACCGAAGTACCATTTTAGTGGAGCCACAAGGATTTTAAGAGTTTACAATGTCCTACGGAAAGTAATGTAGCTAATAGGTAGGTCCATCGGTTACATGCAAACCGAGGCCGAATCAGATTAAAGTGTATAATCATGCAATTTTTCAATCAACATATTTCATAAACTTAGGAGCAATATGATCGAAGAGTGGCTTGTCTGAATCTTAGTCATCAAATCGTCGAAGTCCGCATGTCGAGCGAATTTCTAAAACATCCGCTACGCGATCAACAAAGAAAAACCACACAAAAACCTACAAATATAATAATATGTATTATAAACTAATAGTGTCATTGGATAGATCTCATTTTTAAAAAATTTTTGGAAGTTGAACAGAGTTGATTGGACTTACAATTGAGGAGTTATGAATTTTTGAAGTTTAAACCATTTTTTGGATGGGAGAAAAGTATTTACCAAAACATCAAAAAGGAATATTCAAAGGGAATAGTGCCAGACTGACAGACAGGGCCCATGTGTCAGTGAGAAAAGGAGCCAAAGACATTTGGGTTGGCCGAATTTTTACTATTACTAATTTATTTTTTTTAATTTACAAAACTAATTTTTAGTTTCCTTTTTTTGCAGAAGTACCCTCTTGCTGCCGTGGCCCAGGGTGGTATTTAAAAACCGCCGTGGCCCAGGGTGGCAAATGGCCGGGGCCCACGGCGGCGTCACCAGGCCTGGCCGTCGGGGGGGGGGGGGGGGGCTAACGGCGTGGGCCGCCGTTAGCCAGAGGGCCACGTGGGCTTGCCGTCGTGGCCCAGGACGGCGAATGCCTCACGGGCCCCCCATGAGACCGGGAAAACTGCAGGGGGCAGAATGCAAATTTGCATTCGCCGCCCTGGGCGAGGGCGGTTTTTAGCCATTCACCGCCCTGGGGGAGGGCGGTTTTTAGCCCTCCCCTATAAAATCCCTTCGCGCACTCGCCCGCGCGTCATTTCCCCCTTCCGCCTCCAGCGTTCGTCCGATAGAGCTAAAGCAAAGGAGGAGCAGTACAGCGGCGAAGCCCTCATGGATTTTTAAGCCGAACCTAGGTATTTTTTGCTCTCCCTCCGTCATATAATCAATTTTTTAGACAAGTGTTAATTAGTACTAGACGCGTAGTGTAATACCCGATATAGTATGAAAATATTAGCGGTTTGGCATAACCATCGTTAGTGTTAAATTTATTTGACCGTACTAGAAGAACATAGCGGACAGGTAGTAAATTGTAGATATTTTAGAAATAAATATACTCTGCCATGGCCATCGTTGGTATACGTCATTTCAACACGTTAGATAAACCTAGCGTATAACTTTATTAGCGCCGCTGGGTTAGTTTGTAAAATGTAGAAACGGTAATGGTTTGACTCATACCTATAGCCTTTTTATGGAATGAATATTGATTAGTACAGATTAATAACTGTAGTGAAAATCTTTTTTGTCAACAGAAATGGCAAATAGAGTTGCATTCGCGATATATCACGGTGAAGGAAATGTCAGAGAAGGACAATATGGGGTAGATTTATCGGAGTTCAACGTAGCACAAAAGGGAATTATAGCTCCAGCTGAGAGAAGTTTTCCTGGAGTTTACAATTGGTTAATGAGGGGATTCGGAGTAGATCCTCAAGTAAATGCAATTACGGTGTACGCACTGGTTAGCTGGGCTGTGGAAGGTTTTTGGTGGGAATTGATGCCAATAGATTCGACGGCCAGCTGGGTATTTTTTGTGGAGAGTGCACTGCAGCGAGGATGGGCACCTAGCATCCTAGTGGTAGTGCATGACAGGGTCAGCATTGATCAGGCTGGTCCAAGTACAGCGGAAGGGCCCGATGAAACAAGGGAGCAAAATGAGGTAGAACACGAGGGTGCCGGAGAGAAAGGAGGCCAAGAAGACATGGGACCGGGGGGGTTTGCAGATGAAGGGGAGAGACACCCAGGTCTAGTACAGGAGATGGAAATTGAAGACTCAGAACCTGAGCATGTGGAGGATGATGATTCTTCGGAGGACGATGTATACCCGGCAAAATGGGACAACGAGGACTTCTCCGGACTTGTTGTCTCAGAGGGGCACACCGTGCCATGGGAGTATCGGCAGAATGAAGTGGTGCAAGGCGCTAGATACGCCGAAAAAGTACGGTTGACAGAGGCTGTGAAGATGTGGGCAGTGTCACTTGGGAGGGAGTTCTGGGTATCAAAGTCCACCAGATCAGTGTACGAAGTGAAGTGTGCAAGTTCAAGCGATGGATGTCCATGGAGGATGTACGCATCCAGGAAGAAATATGACGACTATTGGTCCGTGTCAATCGTGACGGAGCACAACTGCCATCTTCCGGATGTTCAGAAGTACCACAGGAACATATCATCTGCATTGATCGCTTCAGAGCTGTATTATGCTGTTGTGGAGAACCTCCGGTTCGAGCCCAAGGCAATTATCAGGCGCATCGAGGAGAAGTACAAGTACACCATTACATATGCCAAGGCATGGAGGGCCAAATAGAAGATAATTGAAAGGAGATTCGGCAGTTTTAAAACTTCATACAATAATTTGCCTCGCCTACTGGAAACCATCTGTGCGAGGAATCCTAGCAGCTACTCCGAAATCAAAACTTTCCCATCGTTAGCAAATTCTGGGCAGAGCGTCCTTCAGCAGGCCTTCCTCTCTCTGCAGGCGTGCATGTTTGCATTTCTTCATTGCAGGCCCATTCTCTGCATCGATGGCACGTTCCTAACTGGAAAGTACAGAGGGCAAATGTTGACGGCAATCAGAGTAGACGGGAACAACCAAGTGTTGCCGTGGCCTTTGCCTTCGTCAAGAGCGAGAACACAGAGAATTGGTACTGGATTCTGAAGCTGGTTAAGGAAAAGGTGGTGGGGATGAGGCTAGATATATGTCTCATATATGACCGTCATGCAGGGATGCTGCGTGCAATTGAGGAGCTGCGAAACGGCTGCGCAGACAAGGGATACCCTCCGGTGTGGGAAGATGTAAAGAGCAGATGGTGCATGCGTCATATGGGCGCAAACTTTTATAAGCAGTTCAGAAACAAGGAGCTGATGGCCATGTTCAAATGTTTGTGCGCCCAGAATCAACAGAAGAAGTTCAATGAGCTGTGGAGGAGACTTGATGAGTTGACAGCCAAACATAGAGGTGAGAGTTCTGCAAGACCCGCAGCTAGAGGTGTTGACGGCCCTGAAGCTCTAGGTGCACTTCCCACCGATGACGGTACATTCAGAAGGAGGCCCGGTTCCTCGGTTAGCAGATTTTCGCAGTGGATCGAGCACGAGCCGAAGGAGAAATGGGCATTGCTGTACGATGAAGGTGGAGCAAGGTACGGCATAATGACCACGAACCTTGCAGAGGTCTACAACTGGGTCATGCGTGGTGTGAGGCAACTCCCCCTTGTTGCCATCGTGGAGTTCATCCTACATGGAACACAGACGTACTTCCACGACAGGTACAGACAGAATGGCCCATCTATGGCCGATGGAAACCTTTGGTTCGGCACAAAAATGACAGAGTACCTTGAGGAGAAATGCAAGAAGGCAAGAGAGCACCGAGTCCGAGTGCAGGGCACACGAGAGCATAGATTTGAGATATTGTGTGCCGACAGGTCCAGGCGTGGCATATTCGCAAGGAAACCTCTGCAAGAGTGTGTCCTAAAGGAAGATGGGACATGCAAGTGCTCCTGTCGGAAACCAAGCTTGTACCACAAGCCCTGTTCTCATGTCATTGCCGCTTGCGAGGAGTGTGGCATTGATGAACGCCAATATGTGTCTCCGTACTTTAAAAAGGAAGGAAGCATGCATACATGGAGTACCGAGATTTTTGGTTTCGGCATCGTCGGCACTTTCACTGAAGACACAAGCCCAGTTTATTTCATCCCTGACCCGACGAAGGCAAGGAACAAGGCAAGCCACCGTCGGACACGAAGGATTCGCAATAATATGGACGAATCCGAGGCCGGCGTTAGCACTAAACGTTGCAGTAGGTGTGGAGAGGATGGACATACCTACAAGAAGTGCACGAAAGACGCCGAGGCCCCAAGTGCAGCGGAAGTTCCTATGGAAGGATCAGGCGTCGACGGAAGGCGGCCAACTGGGGAAGGCACCACTGATAGGCAGCGTCATCGCAGGCGTCCTCGTGCACCTTCGGGTTATGTTGTGTAGTATAGCCGCTAGCCTTTTAAAGGTGAAGGCACCACCGATAGGCAGCATCATCGCAGGCGTCCTCGTGCACCTTCGGGTTCTGTTGTGTAGTATAGCCGCTGGCCTTTTAAAGGTACTTTGTTGTCTGTTAATTTTCTGACTGTAATGCACTATGTTTATTTGAGCTAATCCGTTCCGCTTCTTTTTCCTTGCAGGTATGGACTACCAGACGCCTCAGCTGCTGGATCACGCTACCGATCAGACCCATCAGTCGTTTCTCTCGGCGGTGCAGAACCTCCAGCTCAGTACCTTACGTCCTCGACCTTCTAGGCGACTCCTTCCCGTGGACCCTTGGTTCACGACTAGGTACGTACGAACGTTGTACTGTGAAGATGTATATGTGAACTTGCTAACTTGCTTTGTTTTGACTGTCAGGTTGCGGGAGGCAGGGCTTCTGCCGCTGTGTAGGCTGGTAGCAATCGCAGTGGACCCAAATGACCCGGCGAAGAAGTGGGGTATCGACCGGTCGCTGATCACAGCTCTTGTGGACCGGTGGAGACTGGAGACGCACACCTTCCACCTCCCATGCAGTGAGATGGCCCCCACTCTGCAGGACGTCAGCCTCCTCCTTGGGCTGCCTCTAGCCGGCGATCCGGTGGGTCTAGTTAACGGGCTCCAGGCGTGGCGAGACGACATCCTGCAGCGGTTCGCCCCAGTTCACCGTGCTCCAGGGCTTCCCCTCGTCGGCGAGATCTCCCCGTACACCCAGCGGGCCCCCCTTAGGCTTGGGTACTGAGCTACACGGTAAGAATGCTTTCTTGTTGTTTTATGTTCGTCCTTCAGTCCGTACTAGAATTACAGTGTCAACTTCCTTATATGTTACTGCAGTCTGATCAGCTAGACCCGGAGGCCGACACGTACTCACTGCAGAGGAGCCTGGAGGCGTACTTGTTGTGGCTATTCGGGTGGGTGATGTTCACCAACTCGCACGGCCACGCAGTCGACAAGGGCTTGATCCCTTACGCGAGGGAGATAGCCGACGCCGAGGATGGTGCTGTTCCCCAATACAGTTGGGGATCGGCAGTCCTTGCCATCACGTATAGGGGTCTGTGCGACGGCTGCAGGAAGACCGACCCAGAAGCGGTCTTCACGGGTTGTCCACTCCTCCTACAGCTCTGGGCGGCAGAGCGGTTCGCGATCGGCCACCCCGTGGTGGACCATAGTCCGTACGTGACGAGCCTGTACATGGGTGTCCCACCGGAGGACTATCTGACGATGGGGACGGTGTGGTGTTGTCGTGAGGTATGTTCGGTGTTAGAACCGTCTCGGTTTTTTATGTTACTTGGACTAACGAGAACTCTTTACCTGTTTGTAGCATCGGTACGCTCACGTGCAGGTGCAGAAGTCGTACCCAGACTTCGTCATGGAGTTCGATAGGATCACGGATGACGACGTTGTCTGGGAGCCATACAGCGCCGAGGCGGTGACGGTGCGTGCGCCGCTTGGGCTGTCGTCCCTCTGCAACAGGGACCAGGCGTACTGGCTGACGATGACGCCGATGCTGTTCGACATTTCTGTCGAGCCACACTGCCCGCAGCGTGTGATGCGGCAGTTCGGTATGCGCCAGACCTTCGGCCAACCACAACTCCAGGCCGTACCACAACACGTTCATAGGTATGTGTGGAAATGAATATTCCGTATTATTATGCATTGTGTCACCGGTTGTGCTCTGCAGGTTAAATCGCCGTGGCCAGGCCGCCGGTAGGTTGTGGAGACCCATCGTCATCGAGTACATCAACGACTGGCTCATAGCCACGGAGGACGTCTTCACGGAGATCCACCCCCACACAGCCGACAGGTACGAGGAGTACCTTTCCTGGTACCAGCCCCGTACCAGACTATGGGTGACATTCACTCCCGGGGCTCCACAGGCGCACGTCGCGGGGGTGCGAGACGCATACCCAACACACCGCGACCAGGACTACTTCTGCGCGGTGAGTCAATGGTTTTCATACTATTTTCAACGGTACTTACCACGCGCAACTAACCACGCATGTCCTGCTGAATAGGCGGACGATGCTAGGCAGGTCGACACGGAGCTCGCCTTACTGTGCCAGCGCATCGAGGCTGGCATCCCTCTCACGGAGCAGGAGCAGGCGTCCTCGTACCGCCGGATGCGCAACACGATGCGCTCGGTCGTCCGTGCTCTGACTTGTCGCCGTTCCGATGCCCCGCCGATGCAGATACATATGCAAGGTCCCCATGGTGAAGGGACATCGGCAGGAGCGGCGGGTTCTGCAGGGGCTAGTACGTCGTGGGGAGCAGGTCTTTCTGGTACCGCCGGAGGATCGAGGACGGCAGGCTCCATGATCGGGCGAGGTTTGTCAGGTACGTTAGGTTCGAACATATTCTCCATAACTAACTGCACTTTTTATTCGGCTGACGCGAACTTTTCTTTACCAGCCCCACGCGGCGAATCTCACCACCACCTGGGGGACACTGGGCGGGGATCTGCCCGGAGCACCTCTGGTTGGATCTCTGCCGAGGACGACCTCGTTCCGGAGCAGGACGTGATCAGGTCGACACAGCTCGGAGGTGCACCGGACACATAGCCGCACGACGCCGGTGCTTTCCTTACTGCTCAGGCAGTCCGAGCCACCCGTGGGGTACTGACGGACCGCCTGACGTACTCGCGCGGGCACATGCGAGCGCAGCCTAGGAGGACGAGGAGGCGTACGGACTAGGGGCTATTGTTGTATTTATTTATTTATAAGTCTCGAATAACTTGTTGTATCGCTTTGAATCCTAGAGTTCAAATACTAGTGCGCAAATATTCACCCCCTCTAGGCTCGATCCCACCCTTCAGATCTGACCTTTCACAAATATTTACAACGGTACTCCGTCCTCTTTGTACCATTTTAAAAGGACTAACCAATTTCGGCGCATACTATGCGCAGGTACGGACCACCTTTACTTGCATAATATAGGCCCCGCGTGCACCACATTGCGACAAGCGAGCTTTCGGCACGTCGTTTTAGTGATGCGTCGTCACGGGCATTCTGAATACATGGTCGGCCACTTCAACCACTTTTTGCATATGCATGCCCCTTATATTTTGATCTGTACGTCTCATAGGGATATAGATGCACGACAACCTATATAAAAACACCATCATAGTAGTAGAGGGCCTTCACCCAGTCCCTTGGGGAAACTTCGCACCATTTATGAACTACGGCCACTACCTGCCTCACTAATTTCCTTTTCTTCTTGTAGCAGCATCGAACAATGCCTCCTACACCTCTTTTCGTGGAGGATTGCAACTGGTGATATTTAGGTTTCGCTTTGGTACTGCCACCTTGGGCTGAACGCTCGATATGCCTTTGTGGTGACCGTTGCCAGCTAATCGTATCTCATCAAGAAGAGACTTACGGCTGGAGATACTTCGAGTGCGTGCACCGGAGTCCCCAGGTACATGTTTCAGTCAAGTCTTTGTCATATTCGTTTTTACGCCAACGACTCTTACACCAGGACATTTACCTTAACAGACCTAGGGAAGATATTGCGGCTTCATCAAGTGGATTGACAACGACAACCCGGAATATGACTACCTCCCGTTAGACGAAAGCATTGCGCAATACATAGCCAGGAGGGCGGAGCACAAACAACGTCTAGAGCTAGAAGGGGTAGACTGGAGAAATCGACCTCTCGAACTACTGCGATGGGAGGACCGTCCAACGTGCGCTTGTGGTGATCGTTGCCAGGTCGTCAGGTCGAGAAGGCCAGGAACTCTGCGACGCAGAAGCTTTGTTTGTCCGAACATTCTTGACGACGATATCGATGTAAGTTCAAGCCACACCTTACTTCCTGCAGATAGTTTATCCTCACCAAACGTGACGAATTTACTAATCAAACTCGTCCCACAGGATCCTCCAAGGAGGTGTCAATTCAGACAATGGATTGACAATTTCACGCCGCCAGATCTATCACGGCACTGAAACAAGCAACCAGAATCACCAGCCAACTACAGCCTGTCTAGATCATACCATGAACGAATCGCCCGCTTTTCTAGAAACCGGTGACTAGAACGACCGGATACATTGTACTACTCACAAGTTGTATCCGTTGTTGTATTTCATACTATAGGTGTCGCATTCATCATACCGCAATGCGAACGGCTCGTATCTAGCTAATATCACTATGCTATTGTACGTGCACTGCGTTGCGTTAGGTATCGACTGAGTGGATCACGAATAATACAATATATCGTCTCCCAATGTCGAATTAAAAATCATTCAGTACGTACATTGCGCAAAAATTTGAGAAAAAATTCATAGGCCCTAACATACTGTTCGCCTGGGGGTCCTAAGCCCCTCACGTAAAACGGACCGGTCTATTACCATGCCATTAATTAAGTATTACCGAAAATAAACTTGAAAAAATGATCTGTACGATTTTACAATCTATGATATTTGGTTTTTCTTAACATCGACCCAATAAATGCAATGGCATAATAAATAGAATTTAAGAATCTAATTTTGAGAAATAAATTTTCAAAATTTTTGGGATTAAAAATTAGCAAGAAAATTTTCAAATTTGGTAATTTGCAAATGGCTCCAGGGGGCCAAGGCCTAGGCTGGGCAATGGTCCAATCGGGAGGGGGCAACGGTCCGACGGGGGTATTCGGACGGTCTGATCCCTAGATGGACGGTCCGATCTGGGGCAACAGTTAGTCCGATCAACGGTCCAATCCGGGGGCAACGGTCCGATCGTGTGTATTCGGATGGCCCGATCCCTGGGCGGATGGTCTGATCTTGGGCAATGGTCAGTCCAATCAACGGTCCAATCGGGGGATTCGGACGGTCCGAAACCTAAGCGGACGATCCAATCCGGCGGGCAATGGTCCGATCCGGGGATTCGGACCATCCGATCCCTATGCGGACGGTCCATTCGCTAAAATGCATTCGCCGCCCTGGGGGACGGCGGCGAATGCACGCCACGTGGCCCCGTCGGCTAACGGCGGCCCACCCCGTTAGCCCCCCTGATGGCCAGGCCATTTGCCGCCGTGGGCCACGGCGGTTTTTAAATACCGCCCTGGCCCACAACGGCAAGAGTCTAGTTCTGTAAATAGAAAAATTTTAAAATTAGTTTTGTAAATTAAAAAAAATTAAATTAGTAACAGTAAAAACTCTGGGTTGGCCTGTGAATGGGAGAGAGAGGGTGTGATGGCTCGGTCCATGAGCAAGGATGGGCCAAAGAGGAGGCTCAGTGGGCTGTGGCCCATAAACCAAGGAGCTGATTCAAGAAGTCCATGGGGTGGGCCCCGTATGTAAGTGAAAGAAAGTTTAGCACTGGGTTTACATAGGTTTTAGAAGGGCCCACATGTTAGTGATAGAAGTGGAGAGGGAATAGGGAGGGGCTTAGGCCATTCTCAGTGGGGGGTTTCGTGGGGTTTTATGGGCATTAAATGACCTACCAACTCAGCTAAAGTGATGACATGGCACAAGATTAATGAAGAGAGAGATGACTCCAGTTTCATGAGGATGAAACCATGCCACAGCGTTTCCTAGGTCTTGGAAACGGCATGAAACGACCACTGAGACCTTTCGTTTCATCACCGTTCCTTTTTCTGGATCCGCTACGTATCATTCCCGCTGGCCGTCTCCCGCGCCAAACCTCCTTTGCGCGCGCGCAATCTCCCTCTTCTCGCGCCAATCCGTCTCTCATCCCGCTCTTTGAGAGTCAAGTGGTATATGTAGTCAAGTTTGAGATGTCCTATATGTACTCTTTCATATATGTGATCTATTAATCTATCCCATTTCGTATGGATATTGAAGTGGATTTTATATTATTTTTGTTTCATCATATTTATTTGCTAATATTAGGTTCAAATTAAAGACAAGGTCATATATGTTAGATCGTATGCTAGTATTTGATATAAAAACAACAACAAATGGCTACACAATTCATATAGTGTATTTGATCCCAACCTTGTGCACCATTTAAATGCTATGGTTGTCCTTGGAAATAGTGGAATGAAACTTCTCATTGAGAGAGGTTGTTTCATCCATGGTTTCATTGTGATCTATGTGATGTGACAGTTTTAGAAACAGTGAAGTGAAACACCTTGAGAATAGCCTTACCGTGTTGGACGGTTTAGAGAGGTGGGCCAGCGTGGCTCCCACAGATCGGTCTCTGCATCGTCCCCTTTTTCTTTCTTCTCTCCCTCTCTCTTTCTTGTTTTCTCCTCTCCTTTTCTTCTTCTTTCCTCTTCGTTCTCCTTTCCTCTGCCCCTTTGTTCTCCTGTCTCCTCCCTGCCTTGTGCAGGCGGCCGCTCGTAGGGAGCGCAACGAGGCGGCGTCGCGCTGCCAGTCTTGGGTGGTGACAAGCGGCGTGGCTCGGGGAGGGGTAGGCCAAGGGCCGACAATGGCAGCAGAGAGGGGACACGGACGGGGCCAAGGGCTTGGGAGCGGGCGGCACTCCTGTGGGCGTTGGACACCGGGGGCGATGCTGGAAGGTAGAGGATGGCGACGGTTCCGCGTCGATGCAGCGAAGGAGAGGGAGCTGGCGGTGGTTGGAGGGGCGTGGGGACCGGTGGTGGAGGCGAGCTTCGGGCGGGCAGCGGGTGGCGGACCCTGGTGGCGGCGATGGAGGGGCTTGCACGGTGGCGTGGCTGATTGGCGTGGCGGCCTCGGTCGGGATTCGGTGGCAGGCTAGAGCAGAGGCCGATGGGGGAGAGAAGGCGGTGGGTTACTTGGCTTTTCTTGCCATGGCGGGGGCGGCGTCGGTTTGGAGGGCACAAGGGGGTGGCATGAGGGCTTTGAGGCGAAGGGAAAAGGGCGAGAGCCACGTCGGACCAAGGGGGCAATCGGGGGAGCCAAGGACAGGGATCGTTGACCTACCGGTGGTTTCAAGGGGGCGGCGGCATGCTTCGGACTGGTGGGCCGAGGGCAGCACGGTGAGGGCAGTGCGGCAGGCAGCGATGGGACAAGGCGTGGGCAGGCACGGTGTAGGGCTTGAGCGCGTCGAGTCGCCTCGGCGTGGGCGACGTGTGCGCGCAGGCGTGGACGGGACAGGGCGGTGGCAAGGATGGGTCACTGGTCGGTGGGTGGCCGGTGGCGTCGAGTCTCATCGCCTCGTGGGCACGGGTAGCAGGTCTGGTGCAACAGCGGTGGCAGGGCATGGGCGAGGCAAGGTAGTGGCAAAGCCGAGTGGCGGAAAACGCGGACATGGCATTGACGGGTGAGGCATGGTGGGGGCTAAGGGGGGTTGTCGGGGCTGGTGGGGTCGCGAGGAGGGATGCGAGCGGCCTGGCGTGCGCATTGCGGCGCACAGCCCAGTTCGGCATTTCGCCAAGCGGCTGGCTGGCTGGCGCGTCCGGCCTGAGGAGGAGGATGTGCGTCTGGTGTTCGCCAGGCAGAGCTCGCTTCTTAGGGCGCTCGCTGACGAGTGGGGCATGGAGGGAGTCGTAACCGGTAGGCGTGCGTGACAGTGGGCGGCAGGCGCGTGGGGGCGGTGCGAGCCATAGGCCGATGCTGTCTGAGCGAGGAGAGAAAGGGGTGGACCATGGCGGCTTGGCTCGGCCTGCGGCTGGCCTGGTCTGGTTGGGAGAGCGAGGGGCAGGAGAATGGGTGAGGTTGGAGAGGAGTGGGCCATCTGGGTCAAGAAGAGGCGAGGGATGGCCCATGTGCATAGTGGCCCTTGTTTATTCCTTTTAATTCTTGGAGGGATCTTTTGAGAGCATTTGATTGGATAAAAGAATTTAAATTTGGTATATGGATTCATAAGGATTCTTGGATCTCCAAGGAGGACTATTTCGACTAAGATCTCTGTCAATTGACAAGAACTTCGAAATTTGAAAGCACTTGAATAAATTTAAGAGGAGGAAGGAAAGACAGGGAAACTTAAGGGACATTTGTAATCAAATTCTGGTATTTGGTTACCCGAGATTTTCAAGATTGTTAGGTTGGTATACCGACTTAAATTTTGATATATGAGATGAGGTTTGGCCTTTGGACTGAATTTCAATAATTTCGAATGGATTGCGAGTAAAGGATTTTTAAAGGACGATTTGATCTCGCAAACTAAGCCCTTAGAATTTATTGGGGAGGACTTCAAAGGGATTTCAAGGAGGGTTTTATTTGAATTTTGATAAATGAGTTCTCGGAGAATTTCAGGGTTTTTGAATAGATTATATAGAGACGGGAAATATTCCTTCTATATTTTGAGAAAACTGAGGAAGTTTTTTTGGTAGGTCAGGAATGTTATTCGAGGAATACGTTTTGAGGTGAGGGTTTAGGGTCACGAGGAATAATTTTATTGAGATCTTTGGTACGATTCCTAGATACACACAAAGAACCAAATTTTTGAACATACGGTTTTAATTAAAATAATTTTTCAGCGGTACACAAAAATCGGGACGTTATAGGTGATCAAATGCCAAGCCCTACAACACTAAGGTGTTGGACGTCAGCGCCATATCAGGGCTGGCAGTGAGGCCCCGATCTATTTTTACAATAAGTTTTTAGTGTGATCTATTCTTAAAATAAGTTTTCGAAAAGAACCATGTTGTCAAAATTTCGGCATGGAAGTGTATGCGCTGCCATTCTCATCTGGAACCATCTAATGAACTATAATAAAATTACTAAGCTGTCACACTGTATGGAAATTTTTATCGCATTATGCATATTTTATTGACACTGGTCCAGCATCTAATCACGTATTTGTTCACAGTCAAATCCACAAGATCAAGTTAACCTTTACAATCTTTCACGCTTATTTAGCCACTGGAGATGTCATTAATCACATTTTCCCCACACTACAGAGTATTGACAGATGATTGTCACCAATGTAATCTGCAACAGGCAAGAGAGGATAAATAGGCCGCTGTACCTTTTCCAATGAATCTAATGTTCTATTATTCTTGCCATTTGTAATATCAACACCAATGTGCCACTAGACTGCCCTGCTTCTTCTCGACATAAAATATAATGTTGGAATTAGTTTTAGAATGAATTGCTGTATTGTTTTTAAACTGTAGGGTGAACATCAGTGCAACATTACTGCTCCAAATATTGAGACCGACAGTTTGTAGTCGTTGGTGCTTAAAACGAAGAACCTCAGGGACAATAAGAAGTTAGTGGTGGAGACACTACAAAATACCGGATGACTATAAGAAAGCTTCTGATATGATCCAGAAAGAGCTATATAACTGTAAGAAACTTCCATGCCACGTTACAGAAAGGACTGTTTGACTATGAAAAAAAATTGCTAGTGCAATGTTTCATGAAAGGCTGGATGACAGAGAGAAAATGTCTTCCGGGCCTGGTGACTGAGGAAGTTGTTGCTATGTTAGCTAAATTGATGGATGACACAGAAAAAGCTTGTGCTTTTACGATATCTTTGCTGGGCTTAATGGAGGAATGGTCTACAATGTCGAAGCAAGAGGTGGAGGGTTGTCTAGAGGCTATGAGGTATAGAGGGATTACAATCTAAACCATGTTTGGTTCGGCTAAATTCACCCTGTGTCTGATACCACCAATAATAGAAACCGCCACAACAGTTTATTCTGAGTGGGTCGTAATCGAATACGGCCGGATCCAATACCAGCCCAGTTATCCATCGTTACCAGTAGTCGCCACCGCCAACCATCAACTGCCGCCGGCGATCGCCACCGACGACCACCATTTCCTTCACGAGTATATTGCCATGCCAATCGACACCGTCAACTGCAGCAGCTAGCTGTTGGTTGATCTAAATGGCCACCGAGCCATTGTGAGGCGTGTGGGCTCGGCCCACCCACTCCCACGTGCTGGTAACGACGTGGACCGATTCCCACATACCCACTACGATCAGAAGCGCCCATTTTTCCTCTAACGGAATTGCCCCCGATCTCCTCCAGCACAAATTAAAAGGGGCTACGGGTACGTGAATAGGTGATGATCTATCTCACGCTAAGCTAACCCGAAAACCCTAGCCAATCCTAAGCCCGCTGGAAGGAGACCGAAGGACGATCTCCTTCTCCATCATCGGCCAGTGCAGGTGGTGGCCGGAGGGGTGACGCCACCCACAAGTCGACCGACGGGATACTACTGCATCGGCATCGACCTCAACTATGGCACTAATGGGCTCCAATACAACGGGTCAGTACTTCACCTCTATTCTGCATAAGCTCTAAAGGTGATCATGTATGTGCTAGGCTAAGAACATCTATAAGATCTAATATTGTGGTATCAGAGCCATCCTTAGCCACATACATGCATCCTTCATTCCGGTTTTGAAGCCCTAAAGCCGTGATAAGTCCTATGATCGGTTTGGGTAGAAATTAGAAGGAGGGGAGCCAAATTTGGGCTAAGACAATTAAAATTCCCAAATCCCCTTCGGTCGAAACTCCCAAAACCCTAAGAAATTCCGAATCAGAAATCCCCAAAATTTTCCTTCGGTCAAAACCCTAAGATTTTCCCCAAAATCAAGAAAGCAAATGAGGAACAGGACTAAGTTTCTTACCCGTTGACGAATAGCCACGCAGGGCATCAAGCTCGCCCGCATATGCGTCTTCACATCCTCGCCATCCTTGTGCACGGCCTCAGCTCTGCTGTGCCGATGCTCCCCATGCGCGGCATTAGCGCCACCACGCATCGACGTCCACCGCCCGGACCGGTCCCGCGCCTGCTTGTTGGCCGTGCGAGACCGAGGCTCGCCTCGGCTGCGGCTTCCGCCGCGCCGAGGAGGAGAACCGGGTGGGAGGGCTGCCCGCCGTCCTCGGTCCGCCGTGCGCCATGGCCGCCCCTGTCGCCGCTTCGCTTGGCGCGGCATCGCCATTTCTCGCGCGTGGAAATCGGGGAGGAGAAAGGGATCTGATGGGTTAGGGTTTCGGCTTGCCGCCACCAGGTTTTGTCGCAAGTCTATTGATTCCCGGCCGTCGGATTAGATCGGACGACGATGGCTAATGGGCCGCGGGGTGAACTGGGCCGCTTGGCCACACGCGCCGCGAGGGAGAAGGGGCACAGTAACGGGCCAAAAGGTCTAATGGGCCACAAGGCCGAAATTATTTTTCCTTCAGTTTTTTCTTTGTTAATTCCTATAAGCAGATTTAAATTGTTTTATGATGCTATTAAATTTAAGTAAAATCATTATGTTGCCATTAAATTTAAGTAAAATTTTTTCCCTTACATTTATGTACTGAGATTTAATTTCTTTAAGGCATAATCATCAATTTATGATTTATACATTAAGTTTTAATTTCCTTTTGAGCCATTTCTTAATGCTATAAATTAAGGTAAAATTTATATTTCTACATTAGAATTTATTTCCAATTAAATGGAACCAACGGGAAATTTAATTGGAATATTTTATTTATTTCCTTCGTCATTTTGACCGAACAGAGTTATGGCTTGGGATATTTTTATTGACGACAAATTTAATTTTGCTTCATTTTGCCCAACGGAATTATGAAGTAAAGTAATTTTATTGTGCATGATTAATCAGACCAACGTAGGGTTAATTATATACATTTTCGCTGTTTACTAATGTTTTGTCGTTAATTTCAACTATTAATAACGTTATTGCTCAAATAAACAGCATTGAACAACTAAATGGCACCAACTTCCAGGAATGGAAGGAGAGGGTGACAATTACTCTTGGGCTACTGGATTATGATGTTGCCTTATGCGAGGATGCACCCATTTCCCCTCCCGCTAGTGCCACTACTACAACTAAGAAGGCATATGAGGAGAAGGCGGAGAAATGGGAAAAGGCGAATCGCATGAGTTTACTGGTCATCAAGAACTCTATATCTCCTGGCATCAGAGGCGGCATTTCTGATGCTGACAACGCCAGGAAGTATATGACTAATGTTGAGCAAAACTTTAAAGGCTCATCTAAGACTTATGCCAGTGTTCTCATAATGAGAATGCTCACCTCTCGTTACAACGGGAAGGGGAGTGTGCGAGAGCACATTATGTCTATGACCAACATGGCAGCATAATTAAAGAGCATGGACATGGCTATTTCTAATGGTTTCCTAGTCCACTTCATCATGGGTTCCTTGCCACCGGACTACGGTCCATTTAAGATTAACTATAATACTCAGAAGGACAAATGGTCCATTGCCAAGCTCATTTCTCACTCCGTTGAGGAGGAGGAGCGACAAAAGGCAGAAAGGCAAAAGGAACAGGCTTTCCTCGCTGAGTTTGATAAGGGAAAGAGGAAGTTGGATCAAGCTTATGTAGGCGAGTCCAGCAAAAGACCTAAGACTAGCAAGCCTAAGCCTAAGCCTAAGGGGAAGTTTAAGCCACCCCAAGGTGCTCCATTTGGATCTGGTGGTGCTCCATCTGGATCGGTGCACCTGCAGCCAATGACATAATGTGCAAGTTTTGCAAAAAGACTGGGCACATACAGAAACAGTGCAATGGCTTTAAGAAGTGGCTCGCTAAGCATGGTAACGTTATTATTGATATTATCTCTTATATTGATGATGCACTCTATGTGAATTATGTCTCTGGTTCTTGGTAGATTGACTCATGTGCAACTGTGCATGTCACCAATTCATTTCAGGAATTGCGTTCCATGAGGACAAAGGGGAAGCGAAGTCTTAGAGTGGCGGATGGAAATGAACTTCATGTCAAGGCTATTGGAGATCTTCCCTTAGTTCTAAGAGGAGGCTTCAAGCTATTATTGCATAATGTTCTTTATGTTCCATTTGTCAAAAGGAACCTTATTTCCGTTGCTTGTTTAACGGAACATGGCTTTAGAGTCAAATTTGGAGACATTGAATGTTTCATTAAGTTTAATAATGAGGTTGTGGGCCTTGCTTTTAAGCGAGGCAAACTTTATTTGCTCTCTCTTGATGAATCTACAATAACTTTGTGTGATGTTGCTAATTATGTTAAGATAAATGAGACCTCATCGAAACTATGGCACTGTCGTTTAGGCCATATTTCGAAGAGGAGGATGGAGCGTCTCATTAAAGACGAGATACTTCAACCATTAGATTTTACTGAGGAAAATCCTTGCTTAGACTGTATCAAAGGCAAATTCACCAAAACAATTAAGAAAGGGGCCACTAGGAGTACGGGAATACTTGAGTTAATCTACACGGATATTTGTGGACCCTTCCCAGTGACATCAGTAGACGGTTTTGATTCCTTCATTACGTTTACTGATGACTTTTTTCGTTATGGCTATATTTTCCCCATTAATGATCTGTTTGAAGCACTAGAAAAGTTCAAGATTTTTAAGGCTGAGGTAGAAAATCAGCATACTGTTAAGATTAAAGCTGTGTGCTTAGACCGAGGAGGAGAATATTATGGGAAAAGTGCTCCATACGGGCAAATTCCGAGGCCATTTGCCAAATTCCTATAGGAAAATAGCATAGTTGCCCAATATTCTATGCTCGGTGAACCACAACAGAATGGAGTTGCTGAGCGTCGCAATCGCACACTAATGAATATGGTGCGTAGCATGCTTAGTCACTTTAGTCTGTCTGTGAAATTGTGAATGGAGGCATTAAAGACAGCTGCTCATATACTAAATCAGGTGCCTACTAAGTCCGTACCTAAGACACCTTATGAATTATGGACTGGTAGAAAGCCAAGTATAAATTATTTAAGAGTATAGGGATACGCTGCTGAAGCCAGACCTTTTAATCCACATCTAAAGAAATTAGATCCTAAGACTGTGAGCTGTCACTTCATTGGGTATCTAGAAAGATCTAAGGGGTATCGGTTTTATTGTCTAGACCGTGTCAATAAATTCATGGAAACAAGACACGCCGTCTTTTTAGAGAATGATCAAATCTGTGAGAGCTCACGGGACAGACAGTTGGACCTCGAGGAAATCCGTGTCACCATGTCGGTTATCCAACAGGAAAATCTGCCTGTGCCTCAGCAAGTGCCACAGGTATCCTCTTCTGTGGATCCATCTACAGTTGAGGGTACTAATGAACCTGTAGCATAGAATGATGTACACACTGATGTGCAAATTCCTCAGCCCGCTGGAGTTCCGGATGAACAACTAAGAAGATCACAGCGGGAGAGGAGATCTGCCATTCCCAGTGATTATGAGGTTTTCATTGGAGAAGACATTAGGAAAGCAGATGATCCCACTTCATTTAAGGAAGCCATCATTAGTGAAAATTCATCCAAGTGGCTTGACGCCATGGAAGATGAACTAAAGTCTATGGGCGCTAACGATGTCTAGGATTTAGTAGAAATTCTTGAAGGAGTTAAAACAGTAGGCTGTAAGTGGGTCTACAAAACTAAGTATGACTCCAAGGGAAATGTCGAACGATTCAAGGCAAGACTTGTAGCCAAGGGTTTTTCGCAGAGAGAGGGAATAGATTATAATGAAACCTTTTCCTCGGTCTCTAAGAAGGACTCATTTAGAGTTGTTATGGCGCTAGTAACTCATTATGATTTAGAGTTACATCAGATGGATGTCAAGACTGCATTTCTTAATGGTGACTTGCATGAGCACATTTTCATGGCACAACCGGAAGGTTTTGTCATGAAAGGCAAGGAGCATATAGGATGTAGGCTAAAGAAATCTATTTATGGTTTTAAGCAAGTGTCTAGACAATGGTACCTTAAATTCGATGATATAATTAAGAACTTCGGATTTAAGGAGAATGAAGTGGATAATTGTGTCTATATGAAGTATAAGGGTGGTAAGTTTATAATCTTAGTACTCTATGTGGACGATATTCTATTAGCAAGCAGTGATAAGTATTTGCTGCATGAGACTAAGACATTCTTGTCCTCTAAGTTCGACATGAGAGATCTTGATGAAACCTCTTATGTTTTGGGCATTGAGATACACAGAGATAGGTCTAGAAAAGTATTAGGGTTATCTCAGAGGTCATACATTAACAAAGTACTTGAAAGATACAACATGAGTAAGTGCTCTGTCATGCCTGCTCCAATTGTCAAGGGCGATAAGTTTGGTTTATTCCAAAGCCCGCGGAATCAATTAGAGAAAGATCAGATAAGGTTGATTCCGTATGCTTCAGCTGTCGGAAGCTTAATGTATGCACAAGTCTGTACGCGACCGGACTTGGCTTTTGTGAACAGAATGCTTGGCAGGTACCAGTCTAATCCAGGTCTAGACCACTGGAAGGCTATTAAGAAAGTTTTGTGTTATTTGTAAGGTACTAAGCATTACATGCTAACTTATAGAAAGTCTAATGACCTTGAGGTTATTGGTTATTTAGATGCTGATTTTGCAGGATGTGTAGACACTAAGAAATTTACATCAGGCTATGTCTTCACTCTTGCAGGAGGAGCCATTTCATGGAAAAGCTCCAAACAATCTCTCACTGCAGTGTCGACGATGCAGTCTGAATTTATAGCATGTTATGAGACAACCGGGCAGGCCGTATGGCTTAAAGGCTTTATTCCGGGACTAAGAGTGGTAGACAACATTTCTAAGCCACTCACTATATACTGCGACAATAAGGCCGTAGTGTTCTATTCAAGTAACAACAAGTCAAGTGGTGCTGCCAAACACATTGACATAAAGTATTTCGTTGTGAAAGATAGAATCTAGGATCAAACAATTAAAGTTGAGCACATAAGTACTAAGTTAATGCTCGCGGATCCGCTCACTAAAGGTCTACCACCCAATTTATTTAATGAGCATATTACCGGCATGGGATTAGTAGGTAGCCTATAAGTGTGATTCTGGAATAGGGGCATAAGAATCAATCAACACCCTATGAGAGTAAGTTGTTTCCTATCGAGGTAATTTGGTGACTATAGATACTATTGTCGTAATGGCGTTTTCATTGACCGCTGCGACATATTATTTTAGTTCGCCATGCTACTTAGATTGGACTCGTTAGCCTTAAGATCAAGTGGGAGAATGTTGGTTGATCTAAATGGCCACCAAGCCATTGTGAGGCGTGTGGGCTCAGCCCACCCACTCCCACGCGCTGCTAACGACGTGGACCGATTCCCACGTACGCGCTACAATCGGAAGCGCCCGTTTTTCCTCTAACGGAATTGCCCCTGACCTCCTCCAGCGCAAATTAAAAGGGGCTATGGCAACGTGAATAGGTGACGATCTATCTCACGCTAAGCTAACCCCAAAAACCCTAGCCGATCCTAAACCCGCTGGAAGGAGACCGAAGGACGATCTCCTTCTCCATCATCGGCCAGTGCAGGTGGCGGCTAGAGGGGCGACGCCACCCACAAGTCGACCGACAGGATACTACTGCATCGGCATCGACCTCAACTATGGCACTAATGGGCTCCAATACAACCGGTCAGTACTTCACCTCTATTCTGCATAAGCTCTAAAGGTGATCATATATGTGTTTGGCTAAGAACATCTGTAAGATCTAATACTGGCTTCGTGTGTTGGCCACCACAAACGACCGCCACTGCCGGCCACTGGCAACATCCGGACTACAGCCCAATCACTGGTTCAGAGGATCTTGAGAGAAAGATTCTTCCATGGTACAAGGTCTTCCTTCTCACACATTCCATCTCAGGAGATTTTGATCTGATTTGTGTTCTTTTCCTTGCTAATTTTTGTTCTCTCTCACAGTTTCCTGCAAATCAACACTTCGATGCAATTTTGTTTTGGTTTGCCCGAGTAACCCAGCTTCTATCCCTTTGCGCACCTCATGGTACCTTCCTCCTATCCAAACATCGCAATGGAAACTGAACAGTATGACAATATTGATAGCAGATTTTAATGTTGTTTTCCCAATGAACATATGTGATGGCGACCATTATGAAAAGTTGAAAACAATGTTGTAGAAAAGGGAATGCAGTGTTCAGACGGTGAGGGTACCGTCAAGCGATTATATATAGCGTTCATGCTAATATCAATATATTTGATAATTTTTCATACTTAACATATTATATTGTCAAAATGAGAAAATATACTTGTATCATCATGTGATTATACTCAAAAGGCAAAATTTTCGTTACTAACTTGTATGCCGGAAGGGTTGATTGACCGTTGTGAGTTGCTAACCATTTGAAACATCTAATTATAGCAAACAATATGTTTAATCAAGGCTAAAGGTTTAGCATGGTGCAATGACAGACACTCGCAGCATCTCTATTACATTAAAGCTTGTCAAAAATTCTTCATAAGAAGTTATAGCAGCTATACAATCTCCAACTATTGCATATGAGAAGAGATCGGAGAGGAAATTGATGTTGTCTTAACAGTATCGCCAACTTCATTGGGTTCTGTGGTGTGGCGAGGAGACACGGTCACCCAAAACGCGTCCCTGCCGAGTGGCCCCTTTGCAGAGCAAGGCACGAGATCCCTCACCAAGCCACTCGCCCCCACCCTCTATTTCCTCCACGCCGGTAGCTGTCCTATGTGGCCTGACGAGGCCACTCGCCACATAGGAATGGCCAAATAATTGAAGAGCCTGCGGACACAATATAACCCATTGGACATCCCAAGGAGACCGCCAACAAGGTTACCAAACAAAATATTTCTTTTAGCCTCTTCTCAAATGCATGGAACTGTTGCTTCATCAGCCTTGGAGAGGGAAATAAGAAGGAGAAGCCATGAGTCACATTTATTAATTATTATGAGTTAAAATTCTGAGCAAAAAGGAGATTAATTCTAGTAGTGCCTTATTAAAACCTTACATCTCATCGAGAAGAAACGGATTGCCCCCTTCAGCAGGCTTTGGAGGTGCAGTACGTGCATCCCACCGTATCCTACACACACAAGTTGCATGATCACGATGTAAGAGAAACATCGGATGGGAATGCAATGTGAAGTGCAGACTAACTATCAAAACCGAACCACCACAACTGCATACAAGTAGTAAGGTGAGGTGCACCTAACATTAAGTTGAAAGGCACCGGTTTGGTCTCCAAATTGAAGAAAACAGCCAAATCCATATACTAGGATATTAGGTTACGATCGCTCAACTTATTATTGGTAGATATAATATATAATGGACAGACAAACAGCTTAATTTGTGGGCTTAATAACCAACACCAGTCCAAAACACAACGCACACACCAAAAAACAACTGATTAAGGTCCTATAGTTTGGAACTACTCACAGCCACAGATGCATATATATGCTTCCTTGAGGAACTACTGGCTTATGCGCTGCGAAGGATGTGTTGCGTGCCCATACATTGATGGATCGGTAGATGATCTAGCTAGTGATAGTCAAATCTTGTCACAGTGGAACAGTGACTCAGGATGTGCCTCGGGGCGCTCGCTTGTTTTGACTTTTACTTAGGAAAACATTGGTCTCTCTATTGCTTGGATGATTAGATCAGCACATATCGTTGCTAGCTAGCAAGCTGCGGTCTCCTTCCGCTATCTCGTTGCTGGCTAGCAACCTCCATCTCCTTCTCTTTCTAGGAGTATGCTACTATAGCTATAGGAAATGGAAGACTAGCTTCACCTTTTAATTTCATGTGTCAATGTGTTGCAAGTGTGAGAAGCAAAGGGCTGAATGAATTTTTTTCCTTAATTTGTCGTTTTTTATAATTAATGTGTTGTTTCGCTTGGTACCGTGCAAGGGAATGGACGGAGAATGTTCAAACCGTGATGTGGAAAACGGAACTCCCTCGCTCGGAACCCCCATTCGGCCTCGTGTAATAAAATATTCCTCCCCACCCACCCTCACCCTCACCCTTGGCCTCTCCGCTCCCTCCTCTCCCCACACTCACCAAACGCTCCCTTCGCAGTGCAACACCCACTTCTAGGCTTAGCTCTCACGCTCCAGCGCCGCTGCCGCCGCCATGCTCCGTGCCGTGGCAAAAGCTTGTAGGTCTGGGGTGACAAGGCCCTCTCTTCTCCGCAGCACCGTCACCATGGATTGGGCAGCCTGGTCCTCAAGCACGGCAAATCCATCTGGCATGGATAGTTGGTTACTCATTTTGGTTGCTAGTTTGGTGCCTTCTTTGATGTATAAACGAGCTTGATGTTTTGTATATTTGTTTCTTGATTGATAGTGTTTCTAGAAACTCATTGTTGAGATTTTGTGATGTGTCAAGTATTTTTCGTTGGTGTGTTGTGCATGAAGGCAAAGAAAAGGGAAAAAACCAAATTACAGCTGGTATTTTCATGTTGGTTCAATGTCTTTGACTAATTAGTAGAGTCAAATGCTGGTATTTTATAGTGGTGGACCTAGAATTTTATAATTGGGGTTCGATAAACTAGTAGATTTGTAAAATACATTGAAAATTATAAAAAAATATTTCAATATTTTTAATTAATTCTATTGCATTATTTCTAAATAGATATGAAAATTAACAATATATCTTTTTTGTTGTTATTTACTCTGTTCTTTTCATATTATAAGCCATTTTAGTTTTGTCTAATTAAACTTCTCTAACTTTAACTGTGTATATATAGAAAACATATGAACCTCTACAAAATCAAATTAATTTCATTAAATCCACCAAAAATACATCTTGATAATGCATTTATTAGTTACTTTTGTTGGCGCTAGAGCTCCCCAAAATATTGGTGTATTTTTCTATAAATCGATTAAGTTAGAGAAGTTTGAGCTCACTTAAGCAATATTTGTAGTACACTATAATCATCAGATTTATAAAAAATGTCACTCTCTAATTTATCCATAAAAATTATAGATATTTATGTGATTATCTATATCACTAAATGTTATCTATAGATATTATTACCTTAAAGTATTATGGATTAGGTTTAGGAAAAAATATCTCAGAAATTCTAAAAACTAGTTAAGTAATGTGGATGCACACAATATTACTAATATGTACAATAATTATTCCTAACTAATGTAAAAATTATAAATAATATATACTATGAAGCGTGGTGCACGAGCTATCTGCTAGTGTTTAGGTGCAATATAGTTAGTGGCTAGAGCTAGCAACATCATTATCGAAAAAACAAAGAATGGGAAAATAGCAAAAAGAAGAATACAGTGGAAAATGTTTAGTTTCATGCTGCATTGTTGTAAAGAATAAATTTGTGTTAAAAATTCTAAAATTTTAATAATATTAGTAAATTATTGATAAATAAGAATATATCGTATAACAGTTGTGAGCAATCTCTAATGTGTGTGGTTGGTGACTAACCTCATTTTTCTTTTACTCTCTTAAAATCCTCTTAGCACGTTAAGCTAATGAACATCTCGATTTGAATCAAATAAAGAAAATATTTAAGTAGATTATTGTTTATACGAGTCCACTTATATGCCAATATTTATCAAGACAAGCTATACTTTTGGGGCCATATTAGTTAAGAAAACAGTCGAACCTTATACTATAAATTCCATATCTTACAATTTAGATTCCATATTTATACCCTCGAGACTTGTACCGTGATTTGTAGCTCACCACGTCAACGCTAACTATTGTAGTGGTGGAGTCTCAAATAAAAACCAAATAAATACTGTAACCACCACACCTCAAAGCAGACTTGATGTCGTAAATCATAAATACGTTATAAACCCATACTCGAAATAAATGAGATACTCAACAGAATAGCCTCCACTAGTTCTCCCCGAGATATGCCCATCAACCACACGATGGTGGTGACCAATAGACTACATATCATAGAGGACTCGATCTACATCAGCGATTAAGCAAATATCTCAATTATTTCAAGCTCATACTTGTATTTGATTAGCTCACAAGAAAAGTACTAGTCTCACACGTTCATCTCAAGAATGGATATACAATAATAGGGTATACAAGTAAATAAACTAAATCCACAAGTTCAGAGTTTACATAGGCCAATCAGCCAAATAATATGATTCAGCGAAAGCTTGTCTATCTATACCACAGGCAACTGACTAGGGGTAGACCCCTTAAAGAATCAACCTGAAGAAGCAACGAATCTCGTAGCACTCAACCTACAGCAAAGTTAAGTAACAATAATACAAGCAAGAGTTAGTACATTACTAAAATAATGTACCGGCAAGGACAATCTTAGAATATTACATGCAAGTTGTAAGTCAAAGAAGGCTATTTGTAGGTTTATTTTTCATAAAGCCAATTTTAGTTCACAATCATCTGCAACGGTATTTAGTAAAACCATAAAATATGTATAGTATATATAATCATCAAAAATCACCAATCCATATCCTAATTTCATAAACACATTTGCAAAGCACAAAACTATACTCATGGCATGTCACTATGTCGCTCATGACCACGAGCACGACTAACCGATTAGTTTTGA
Organism: Oryza meyeriana var. granulata; assembly: GCA_003991445.1. NCBI lineage: Eukaryota > Viridiplantae > Streptophyta > Magnoliopsida > Poales > Poaceae > Oryza > Oryza meyeriana. The sequence goes on from RYFJ01001021.1 coordinate 117,525, forward strand.
TTCTGTAGAGTTTGTACAACTTTATCCACATGATGTGAATTCTCTAGTTTGTCTTGTGCTGGCCAAAGCACTACCACACTTTATACGTTGAGTGCGGTCTAGAGGTCACAACGAAGCCGTTTCATTGTTTATTTGTCTAATCTTGCATGAGCACGATGAGTGGGAATCCACACTAAGTCCAGATCCTTAATGTCGTCATGGTGGTTAGCCAAACACTGTGACTCCATGTAGAAACAATCCATGTGGCACTCACCGTTGTATTGGATATGTTCAGACCCCCATGCTATAAGTAGAGAAAACAACCCACTCATAGAACACACATACACTGGGATGATTCCGGTCCAGCACACACATGGTAGCTCCTATAAACCATCGCCAAGACTAATTTATACTACGACTGCCTCCTGAATGCAAGGTTAGAAAGATATACAACTTAATAGGCTAAGACCATCCCATATTAGCATATGTGGTTGTACTTTAAACAATAGAGGGTGACATAGAGTTCGGTCCTTAATAGACTTAAGCAAACACTCTTCCTATGGACATGCAACTACAAATATATGCACCTCACTTGCTACCAAAGTCTAAAATCATGTTTTTCATCATTTTAGTTCACAAATAAATAGAGAAGTCACCTCTGTCCAGGAGTTATGAAATTCCCAAAATCTCATTTATAAAGTGATCACAATCTATTTTAGCATATTCTAAGCATGGCTAAGCAATTTGCATATATATAAACATGTATAATCCCAAATGAGCACAAGTCAAATGTTGTAACCAATTCTAATGTTACAATCAGCAAGGATTACAAGTTTTTAAAGTTGATTATGAAATATTTAGCTCATAAATACCAATTTTCACATTTTAAATACCGATAGCTACAAATACGCATACAACTTTGTAAATAAACACATTTCATTCCCCAAAACGTAGGATTCAAATTGTTTAAAGGAGGAGGGGAGAATACTTGCCTTACTCTTGAATACCTAGAGCAATATTTACTCCACTCCATCGATTTTGAATTCATCATCTAAAAAGCAATTTAACGTACGATCGAATAAATAGTAAATAATGCGAAAAATCCAAAATACTCTCATATGCATGAGGTTTACACAGTAGGTTGCTACTGATCTAAAGTGAATTTAAGTGAAAGAATTTCTATTTTATCACTTTTCTTTTGGGAGTTATGAAGTTAATAAGTTTTTCGGTGAAAATGCGGTGTTTATACGTTAGATGGATTTTAGAGTTTCCTTTTTGTCAAATTCTTACTTTTAATTTTAAAAGTTCTATTTTCAAGGAGGGTTGGTGCGAGAAATCCTAATTTAGCATTTTTAACTTTTGAGAATTGTTATATTTAGAATTCTTATATATGAATGTCTAGATATAAATTGCATTAAATATTAAAAATACCTTAATGCATGCAGAAATATTTCAGTGAGTTGGTAATGGTCATATGTAAATTTTTGGTGAAGAAATTCCATGTTATCCACTTTTGGTAGAAGATATGAATTTTTTAAGTTTAGGCTTGTACGTAGTATTTATATGTGTTTTTAGTATATGTATTTGAGGGCTAGGTTCTTCCGAAATCTCCGTTACATATTCAAGAAAAATACATTGTGAACTCACTGCCATTTGGTGTAATTTATTTGAGGTTAAAATAGAGTTACTAAAATTTTAAGAAATTATTTTACCTTTTATAGCCTATTTATAGTATCCATGTATTATACCAATCTTAAAGGTGTTTTGTATATTATTTTTGGTTAATCCTCTGCTTATAGAATTAAGGAGCAAATTATTGTGAAACTAACAAAATTGGATTCATGTTATTTGGAGCTAATATGAATTTCCAATGCATTTTAGAAGTTATTACATATTTTATACAATAATTAAGGCATTTACCTATTATCAAATTTATAAAAGTGCCTTTTGTACAAATGTAACCAAATCTCAGTTTGCACAAGCAAAGTTTGATATTTTGTGAAATTATCAAGTTTTGATTTACCAAGATTGAAGTTAATATGAGGTGGATAAAATTTTTAAAGTGTTTATGCACATTTATACTTTATCTAATTTTTTAGGCATATTAAGTACTAGTTATCTCAGATTTTAATCTACAGAAATAAAGTTCATAATTTTGTGATTCCAATAAATTTTGATCCATTCAATTTGGAGTTAAAATGAATAGTTATGGATTTTACAAGTTTAGTCATTTTTCACTTCAACAAATAATATATTTAGCCTTTTCTTAAATTTTCTCAGATTTTAAATTATTTGGGTCCACAGGTCAGTGAGAGTAATTTTGTAGAAAAGTCCCTGGGTTTTCAGAAATACAACCTGCGGTCTAGACCACATGTGATAGGTAGTTTTCGTTAAAAGTTCGGTTAGTTTTTAAAATTTTCGTTCAGGTTCTTGGGTCCACATGTAAGCCTAAGTGTTCTTTCTGTTTAGCCCCGGGAAGTTTTAAACTTTCACTAAGTACTGTCCTCACGCTAACGGAGGTGGTCCCACATGTCAGCAAGGCGGAAGGCTGTGCCATATAGCTGTCTTGCACTGATGTTTTCACCAAGCTACAGAGGGTTCCTAGGGTTGGTAAAATTCATGTGTGTAGATGATTATATGCTCTACCAACCTGCCAAGTTCCACGGCTAGGGGCCTTATATTTTTAATGTGGCAAAAAGATGAAATTGGCTTGGTGACACAGTTTTCTGCAGTTTCTTTTATTCCCTAGGGCTTTGCTCCTATCATTTTATGTGCTTTCTTTGAGAATTAAATTAAGTAAAATTTTCTGGTTGTAAGGTACATCTTCATACACATTTTAGTAAAAGGGTACTACCTGAATAGTCTTTATTTTTATTTGGTGAAAATAAGAACTAAGCAATTTATTTAGCTAGTTTTCCTAGTTTTGCTGATTTAAAAGATTTTATTGAAGTACTTACTGAAGTGATAGAATCATATAAAATTTATAGTAGTCTAATTGTGTTGTATAGTGCTTACAAGAATGTTTCCATGATTTTATGTTAAACCAATTATTTTTAGAAATTCCCTAGCCTATACAATGTATATGCTCCTCATTATGGAAATGCACTTCAAGAGGCAAAAACATTGAAAGGAAAGCTATGCACATGAAATAATAATGAATTTATTTATCTCCACATTTTTATATCACACCTTTATTTATACACTTTTAGGCCTTTTACATTTTCTATTCTTGTAAAGTAACTCTTAATATTTTTATGCACCAAACCCTTATGTATTTTAACTTAATCAAAATTTCTTATGCATAATTGAGTATGTAATATTTCCTTTTTATTTGACCCAAGGAAGACTTTAGGGTTTTGTAGTACGGATTCCTATGCCGTGTCTTATATTCTTTTACATTTTCACGTCTTGACCTAGGGTGAGTTTTTGAGTAAATTGGAATTTTAACTATATAAAAGTTTTAGCGTACCTCCTTTTTACGATTTACTCTAGACAATCTACCTCTTATTTCACTTCCCTATAGAGAAACCATAGGATTTTACCTTCGAGCGCTTTTTATTAATTTATTTCAGTTAAAATTTTAAAATTCGGAATTTGGGTATGTTACAATATTTCCCCGTCTCCTTAGTGTCGACTCCTGTCTCTTCTCCTCCCGAGCTCACCCGTCGCCTGCGTCGATATCCCGCAAGCATGAGTGCCATCGTCCTGCTGTTTCCTCTGCATCCTTACCAGTGAACATCCATCCATCCGTTACGCAGCCGCATCCTCTTTCTCATCTCTCCATATCCACTCACTTTTTTTGTTCCCAAAAAGTTTGGGGGTTCAACTGAACCCCCATGTCCCACGTTAGATCCGCCCCAGGTATTTTCATGTTGTTTCTCATCACTCTATTTTACTCGAGGGAAGCATACAGTATCTCACCCATGCTAACTTAGAAACCAAAACCACAAAATCACTGAACCACTTTATAGTCACACAGTAATGCAAGCCCAAAAAATTAAAGGTCATCCGGTTGATCAAGCACTATACAAAAGATGGTATTAAGAAAATCACATAAAAGAAGATAACATAGTAAACAAATGGTTTTGCAGAAAACCAATCATTAGGAGGGAACAAGATGGTTGAATTGAAGCATATTACCTGAATATATAGGATAGTGCAAATGATTGAAGTATCTTCTGACCAAGTTCAGTTAGGCTCCTTTCTTCACGCTCAATCAAAACTTTGTGAACTTCTTCAGAACTGCCATCCTGGAAAGATGAGAATGACAGAAGCCGAGCAGCAAGATAATAGTCATATTGATTCAAGTAATGCAGATGTTTAGAATTTTCAGGTATCAAGACCACAAAATTGCAAATTAAATAAAATTCACTCTCAATCTACTCCCTCTAGTCCCATCACAGAGAAACTTTGTTTTGATTTTCAGTCTCCAAGGTACAACTTTGATGACCATAGAAATTTTTAAAAATTTCTATTCATCCAACTTGAACATTTAAGAAAGAAATATTCTCCTGACTAAACTATATTAAGATAACATGAGTTAAAAATTTTACCTACAACATATCTCAGTTTGTCCTCAAAGAGCTAGCTTGCAAAGTCTACTTTTGACTCTCAAGCCAACTCCCATGTCGCTCTCTCTGGGCGACCAAGGAGGCCACCACCCCCGAGCCCATCGCTCCTCCCTACTTCCAACTCGCCTCGCCGCCTCCGCCGCTGGCGCCACATCCCACCCCCTTCCTCCCTCCCTCATCCGCTTCCTTCCTCTTCCTCCTTTCCCCTCCCTTTCCCTTCCTCTTTTTCTCCTGATCCAGATCTAGGTTAGATTTTCCCGTGGAGCTCAATGAGGGGGCTGGCTAGGCGGTGGCCATTCAATGGTTCCGACGGTCCAGTCCTGCATCTTGATTGCATGCAGAGCTCCATGAGGGACATGCTAGGTGATGGTGCGGCCGACGGCACAGCAAGCTATGCCAGAGCCATGGCCGCTCCCCGCTCGGGCTACATCCTTCGTGGAGCTCCTCCCCTCCTATGGTTGGTCTACTTCCAGATCCGGCTAGGTGGAGCTCTGTTTTTTGGTGCGGTGGTGGAAGGCGACCAGGGTGATGGATGGGCGCTTTTGGCGGCTTGGTGACTGGCGGTAGGACAAACCTAGCATCGGTGCTCCCGTGGTGCTAGGCGGTGTGGCTGCACGGCGGTGGGCAAGGAGGTGCTTCTACGGCAGGTGGTGGCCGTGGTAGCAATCGTGCCGTTTCAACATAGCTTTGGTGGCTTTCCTTGTTGGCTAGTGGTTGGGAGGGGCCTAGGGCGAAAGCCTTGCTCGTCTTGCCATGCCTAGTGATGACGACGCTCTCGTCATCGTTCACCTCGTTGGTGGTGTTACTACGGGTCTTTTGTCACGTTCCGCCTTAGGGTAGTTCTTCGGGTGCAAACCTAGATCCATTTTGGATTGGGCGATATCACCGTGCTGTCGGCGTTACCCTTCCTGAAGGCATTGCCATGGAGTTTCTTTCAATTCCCGCTAGTTTTGCTAACTTGGGGTGCTTGGGTGTGTGGAAGTAACAATGAAACCTTGTGGCGGAGTCAGCGTTCTTGTGCTTTGGTGTCTTAGGTTCTGCTTCTTAGGGCTTGCATGGTTGGTTCGCTTTGGCTGTGTCAAGGTTTTTGCTTGTTTTCCTCAAATTAACCGTGTCGTTGTAAGGTTTTTGGGTTCGGTTTTTCTTGTAAACTGGATCAACTCTCTTCTTCTAATAGTAAATCAAAGGAGCTCCCTGCCCTTTTTGAAGATTCTTTTGAAAAGGAAAGTCTACTTGTGAGCTCTTCAACAAAGCCTAGGTAAATTTGCTCTTGAGACTTCCAAGAAAGTTTGCTGGAGGTAGAGAGGCGCATGATGCGCCTGAGACAATGCCAGTGCAAGGCAAACTGTCCTAGAGGTGGCGGAGCCAGGGCGCATACTGTTGGTCGAGCTCACGACAACAGGGAGAAAGCGCGAGCCCCAGAGCGCTGTTGGGAATCAAAGCAACTCACGCAATTTCTCGTGGACACACACTTGTACTTTCTAGAAGACAATGAAGAAGAACAAACACACAGGAGCTTGCGGCACCAAAACAACTTGTGCCCTTTTCTCTCTTCTTCTCACTAAATTAACGCAAACTGATTACATGGGTATTTATAACAAAGCAATGCAGTCACGAGCTAATCAACTCATGTCCCACTAACTACACTACCGGCCGGCAGACCCGGAAACTAACCACTAACTCTTTTTCTAAATTGATGCATGCACACACACGTCCATTCAACTCAGTCTAAGATCAGTGCATGCATGCACACTAACCATTTCCTACTCCAGGACGTGTGCAAGACTCGGCTAATCACTTGGCCACAATTACATGCATGGCTAACTAACTAAGCTATACATGCTCTCACCTCCTGGCTGCTTATTGGCCCACTACTCATTGCCAATTCTCTACTCACTAAGCCATGCAACACTCACATAGCTAGTCTCCTCCATACCATGAACACACATGCATATGACTTCTACTTGGCTCCTACCATATGACATACAAATAAACGTGTTAAAATTAAAACAACAAGATTAACTTCTAACAAGCGTGCATGTCATTCTTGAGGTGGCTCATCGCGCACATCTCGCCGGAGTCCTCATCGCCTGACGTGGTGGAGATGATGAATTCGAGGCTGGTGGAAGGGTGTAACGACACGAAGCATTGATACAGTGTAGACCTGTTCATGGGCGGACTGACCCAGTTGGCCTGACCTAGCTCGGACCGATGATGTGTCAGGCGGGCTTTGGCCTAACCTTCAGAGCCTGAAAGCCCAAAAAAAGCCCAAAAACATGAAAAAACCCAAGAAAGTCCTAAAAACCCGACAAAACCTGGCCCGGCCTAGTAAAGCCTGGTGTTTGGGCTGGGCTCAGGCCTGACATCTAGGGTGTGTGTCAGGCTCAGGCCTGTGTTTTTCAGGCCTGGCACTGCCCGGCGTTTGAACAGGTCTACCATGGTGGCATCACAGATCTAGATCATGGCTGGGTGGTGGAGACGGTGATGGTGGTGGCAGCAGTAGGTTGCAAATGAAGCAAGGCTGTCTCGGTTGGTGGCGGTGGCTCTAGTGCGAAACGGAGGTGTGGGTACCTATCACACCGTGAATTTTTCCCCCTTAATAAAGCCACACAAAAATATATTAAAGAAAATGCCCAAAAAAATTATTTAAATAAGTCTATGGCATTAATTAATGGAGAAAATACAAAATAACAATCCATCATGGTTGGGAGTATTTCTCTTGTACTCCTCTTGCCAAAATGCATTAATAGGATTTTTACTGGAATTTTTAGAGCACTGCAAGTAATTTCAATAAATCCAAACAAGTTATCGGAATTAAAAAGCTCCTGGAAATCCTTTTTCTTTTCCCTTTCTTCCTTTTTCTTTTTTCCTTCCTCTCCCTGGGCCACAGCCCATCCCTGTTCCGGCTTGCCCCGTGGCCCACGCACTTGCACTCATCCTTCTGCTCTCCCTCATGGCCATCTAGGCCCCACCCACTAGCCGCGTTGTTTCGCCCAGCCTGCCGACATGTGGGGTCGGGACCCACATGTCAAGGTTGTCTTCCTCCACCCGTCGAATCAGCCGGAGGGGAAAAACCTGGCCCACCATTGCATCAGCGCCCATTGCCTTCTTGTCCTGCCTCCGCCTTCGGTTCGGATTGCTCGGACGGAGTCCCCACTCCACTCCCCCACATTTCCCGTCCCTATCACGCACTACTCCGTGCAAATTTCGCACCTCCTGCCCTCGCCGCCATTTCTTCCTTTCTACAAAATCCGGCCGCCGCGCCCACGATCTTGCTCTCCTCACACCTACTTAAACCACCGCTGTGCTCCACTGCTCCTTTTTCCTCAAACGCCGAAGCTCCCCGTGCATCCTAACCCCTCGCGCACCATGTTCCTGAATTGCCACCATACTCCACCGGTTTCAGCCGCTCGCCGCCACCGTTGTAGCCACCGCCAGGCCATGCTCTCACCTCTGCTAGCATCGCCACGTGCTAGAGAACATAGGCCGCCACCCCCCGAACCCTAACACCGCCGGAACCCCATTCTCCCTGTCAAGGTCTTCGGTGAGTACCTCCGCCAGCGGTCGGCCACGGAATTTCGCCGTTCTGCTCCAGCATTCTTTCCCCTAACCCACTCTAAACCTTCCTGAAGTTCTCCCTGACAACGTCCGCCCCTCCGTCACCGTTGATTCTCGCCGGAACGCTCCTATCGCGCTCTTCCCGAGCCTCGCCACTGTCAATCCTCTCTGCCCACCGCCATTCACCGCTCTCCGTTCACCGTGAGCCCTCGGTGAGGCCCCCAACCGAACCCCTGTCTTCCCCTCTACTCTCCGCTGCCCTCCGCTACACCGGATGGTCGTTGACGGCGATCATCGGGCCGCGCACCCCGTCGCGTCACAGGTGGGTTGGCAGGGCAGTGCCTCGTTTGGTCTCGGCTGTCTGATCTGCCTTGGCATATCATGGCCATCCACGCGGTGCTCGTGCGGGCACCCGCATCCCTGCCACGTCGGTGGCCTCATCCGCCGTGGTGGCCACGTCGGCTGCCACGTGGTCCTATCACGTTGGGTCGTGGTGGACCACGTCCACCGCGCACCACTCTCTCATGGGTCACTGAACCATGGGTCCCACCTATCGACGCTGGTCCGTGATCTGCTGATGCCATAAATCTTTAATAATGCGCAATAAATTGTTCAGGAATTGTTTTGCATAGGAAAACAGAGAATACCTTTAAAAATTCATAACTAATTCATACGAGCTCCAATTAATTTCATTCAAATTTTATTAAATCCAGAAAAATGCCAAGAATCCATTAAAAATGCTTTTAGCTCTTGCTTTAGTGATCACATGTATTGTTTTTAATTGTTTGTGCTTTGATTGCTTTAGAAACCGACGTGTCTAACCCTCCCATGTACTACGAGGTCATTGCAGAGTTTGCAGAGCAGGAGCAAGGCAAGTTACATCGTTCTCTCGACCATATTGCACCAATTTATGGCAAAATATTTGTTTTAAATTATTAAATGTGCATGATTTCATTATTTCATGTGGGAAGGGTGACCTATATATATATATATGCAATCTGATGGCTATGACTTGATCACCCCGTATGCCTTTGTAGCTTGGGTAATAATCTGATTATAAAATAGTTAGGATGCTTAGCCATGCTTAGAATCAAATAGCTCACTTTGGGAGTAAATACTCATTATCATATTTATTGTTCGACTCTATGTCGGATGAAGGAACTTTGGACATGGTCATTTATACAAGTAAAAATTGACCCTAATGGTGGGCTGTGGGTGCATGGTTTTGTTGGTTGCACCCATGGCAATTAAGGACTGGTTTGCGGGAACCCCTTGGGCAATTATTGGCACATACCACAAGCCAACGTGGGCAACGGCTAGGCTTGTAGCGTAGCTTCTCCCTCTCCTTGGCACAGTTGGTGAGAATGGGCATGACGGAGTTAGGTCGGCGTGGGGTTGAATTGATTGGCTTCCGGATCCATTGTGGCACAAGAAGGGTAGCCCGGTTGATATGGTGTGCCCTGTCGGTAGGTGCAATCTCAGCGTGGTGTGGATGGTTAGGGAGGAGTTGCGTGAACTGTCACAGCCTCTCATGGGGTGTTGTGGTGACACACCGGCACATGGGAACATGTGTGGGGCTATATCTTGTGGGTACAGTTGTACACATCTGGCCGGAGTTAAAATCTATTCGAATAGCCGTGCCAACAGTTATGGGCATTTGATCAAGACGCATCGTGATTTGTCCCATCTTAATAACTTGACTTAAAATCTGTTGTAGGGATAGGATGGATGGTTGGGCCTGGTCAACATGGTGTAGCATTGATCGGTGGTGGATTAATATTGCTTAATTAAAAAACCCTTTTTCATGTTTGCGAACTACTATTGTTTGCAATAGTTTGTACGTAAATGAACCCTAAGCCTATCTTTGTCTCCCGTGCATTGCGCATAATTGCGGGTGTGACTTGTTGAGTACTATGGGTGGTACTCAGTCTTGCTCCCATTTCACCCCAGTGATATTCACCTTTCCGACGAGGATCGTCAGGAGGACTAGGCTGGACCCGCCATCAAGCTACCTGTGGAATGGAAGCCTCTGCATGGCCAGTTGTTTATAGGCTTTCTTTATCGTTTTCCGCTGCATTTATGTAAGACATATTTACTTTGTTTGTAAGACGCACTCTGTATGACAACTTGGTATTGTGTACCCTAGTTTTCCTGGACAGGGATTTAATACATAGAAATATTCAGAATTCTAGTTGTCAATTTCTGGGCGTTACAAGTTGGTATCAGAGCCGAACTTGACCGTAGGATCAGCCAAATGGAAACCTTAAGAGCCCTCTGAAACTTCTCATCTGTATATGCCTTTTTACACTTGGAGTTGTTTCAGGAAAATTGGAAATTTATTCTCGGTTTGGGATAAAATCTTAACCTTTATTCAACTGAAATTTTTGAGTTAGGTCAAGTCTAGGATGGGGATTTTATTTGACTGTCACGTTATGGATGTCCAAATTTTGGGAAAACATGGGTTCATTGGGGGTGATGTATAAATTAAGGCATGTACAAAATTTTCTAAATTGCTTTGCAATTATTATTTGAATTAATTTGGCATTATTTTATTCAGTCATATCATTCTGTCGATTTCTTAATAATGGTCATGCACAAAATTATTTCGTGCATAACATTGTTGTTTATTTCCAAATTATTTATTGTTTATTTTATTTGGATCTGAGCATACATTGATTCCCCCTCCTTGTCTTCTATAGATGGATAGTCTTCCTAACCAGCGTGGAGCAGAGATAGGAGATTTTGTGGAGGAGCTCAGGATGTTGAGCTTTACCTTAGGGTATAGCCACGCCCCAGAGTACACCGCAATGGAGCCATTGGAGGGCGAGCTCCCACACCGTGTCTACTTGGAGCTGCCAGGCAAACAATATCACCTGCCAGCCATGGAGATAGAGATCAGTGAGTGTACCTTTAACCACGCCTGCCAGGAGGCTGCTTTCTGCCTGACGGGAGAGCTACGCCGTAGGAACCACTCCACCCTCCGCACCATGACCTACTGCTACCTTCCCAGCCAGACTCACTACCAGACCTACAGCACATTTCAACTGGCAAATGTGGAGAATGGCACCACCATCGTCTACCTGAGGCGAGTGTTGTGGGCCAAGGACTACATGCACGCCAACTGGGTGCGTATCTCATGACAATGAGGATGCCAACAAGATGACCATCATCGGTCTCTAGAACAAGGTCGACCGCCTGAAGAAGGAGGTCGCGGAACTGAAGGGACAGTAGACGCCAGGCAGGGCTAGGATCCGTTGGTGAGAATGGGCGTGATGGAGTTAGGTCGGCTCAGGGTCAGGTTGAACGGCTTCCGGATCCATTGTGGCACAACAGGGGTAGCCTAGTCGATATTGTGTGCCTTGTCGGCAGATGCAACCTCAGTATGGTGTGGATGGTTAGGGAGGAGTTTCATGAATAGTCCTGTCACAGCCTCTCACGGGGTATCGTGGTGACACACCAGCACACGGGAACGTGTGTGGGGCTATATCTTGTGGGTACAGTTGTACACCTCTAGCCAGAGTTAAAACCTATTTGAATAGCCGCGCCCGCGGTTATGGGCGTTTGGTCAAGACTCAGCGTGATTAGTCCCACCTTAATAACTTGACTTAAAATTTGTTATAGGGATAGGATGGATGGTTGGGCCTGTCAACGTAGTGTAGCGTTGATCGGTGGTGGATTATTATTGCTTAATTAAACAACACTTTTTCATGTTTGCGAACTACTATTGTTTGCAACAATTTTTACGCAAATGAACCCTGAGCCTATCTTTGTCTCCCATGCATTGTGTATAATTGTAGGTGTGACTTGTTGAGTACTGTGAGTGGTACTTAGTCTTGCTCCCTTTCCCCCCTCAGTGATGGAATACCTTTTCGACGAGGATCATCAGGAGGCCTAGACTGGACCCACCGTCAAGCTACCTATGGAATGGAAGCCTCCGCGTGGCCAATTGTTTATAGGCTTTTCTTTATGGTTTTCACCTGCATTTATGTAAGACATTTTTATTCTGTTTGTAAGACGTACTCTATATGGCAACTTGGTATTGTATACTCTGGCTTTTCTGGACAGGGATTTAATACATAGAAATGTTCAAAATTCTGGTTGTGAATTTTCGGGCGTTACAAGTTGGTATCAGAGCCGAATTTCTGGGCGTTACAAGTTGGTATCAAATTAATTTCATTCAATCCGCCATAAAATATGTCTTGATAATGCATTTATTAGTTACTTTTGTTGGCGCTAGAGCTTCCCGAAATGTTGATGTAATTTTTTATAAATTTATCAAGTTAGAGAAGTTTGATCTCACTTCAACAATATTTGTAGTACACTATAATCATCAGATTTATAACAAATGTCACTCTCTAATTTATCGATAAAAATTATAGATATTTATATGATTATCTATATCACTGAATATGATATATAGATAGTATTACCTTAAAGTATTATGGATTAGGTTTAGAAAAAAAATATCTCACAAATTCTAAAAACAAGTTAAGTAATTTGAATGCACACAATATTATTAATATGTATAATAATTATTGCTAACTCATGTAAAAATCATAAATAATATATATTATCAAGCGTGGTACACGAGCTGGCTGCTAGTGTTTAGGTGCAATATAGTTAGTAGCTGGAGCTAGCAACATCATTATCGAAAAAATAAAGAATGAGAAAACAACAAAAAGAAGAATACGGTGAAAAATGTTTAGTTTCACACTGAATTGTTGTAAGAGCATCTCCAGCAGGGACCCTAAACACAGTCCTCAAACAGTTTTTGGGTGGTGGAACAAAAAAAACTAGGTCCAGCAGGGACCCTAATAGGGCCCCTAAAATGAGGAGGCCCCCAAATCCAGTCCCCAAGCCCCCAGTCCTGGGGGCTCTACACCACAGCCCCTATCGACGTTTTTTTGGCGCCTACGACAATTTCTCGAGCCCGTCGGCCTCCTGCGCCGCGCCGTCGCCGCCCTCCTGCCGCGCCGCCGCCCTGCACGCCGACCTCCTGCGCCGCCTTGCTGCGCTGCGTCGCCGACCTCCTGCCGCGCCGCGTCGTCGCCGACCTCCTGCCGCGCCGCCCTCCAGCCGCGCCATCGCCGTGCTCCTGCGCCGCGCCGTCGCCGTGCTCCTGCACCGCCCTGCGCCGCGTCGTCGCCGACCTCCTGCCTCGCCGCCCTCCAGCCGCGCCATCGTCGTGCTCCTGCGCCACGCCGTCGCCGCCCTCCTGCCGCGCCGCCGCCCTGCACGCCGACCTCCTGCGCCGCCCTGCTGCGCCGCGTCGTCGCCGTCCTCCTGCCTCGCCGCCCTCCAACCGCGCCATCGCCGTGCTCCTGCGCCGCGCCGTCGCCGCCCTCCTGCCGCGCCGCCGCCCTGCACGCCGACCTCCTGCGCCGCCCTGCTGCGCCGCGCCGTCGCCGACCTCCTGCCGCGTCGTCGCCGCCCTGCCCGCCGACTTCCTGCGGCGCCGTCACCGCTCTCCTGCGCCGCGCCGTCGCCGCCCTCCTGCCGCGCCGCCGTCCTGCCCGCCGCCCTCGCCCACCGCCTGCTGCTGCTGCATATATATATATAGATAAACTAGGCATATATATATATATATAGTCTACGGTAAAAAAATAATAGAAAATAAAATAGGGGCTGAAAAATGGGGGCTGTTGCTGGAGTTCGGAGCATTTTTGGGGTCTAAAGGAAATAGGGGCAGCCCCCATTTAACATTTGGGGGCTTTAAAATAGGGGCTATTGCTGGAGATGCTCTAAAGATGGCTAACTTTTGTGTGAGCCCTTATCGGGCAACTGGGCCACCATATGGGACGCCCCCTTAATGGGCCTTTCAGCCTACTGGGCCGATACGCTCTTGCCGGGCTCGGCGGCCTACTGCTGAGCTTCGCCTGCTTGCCCACGCCTTCAATCGCTCTGCCCTTCGCTTGGTGCTTCGGTCTCCCATCCTCTTGGTCAGGATCTTCGTTCACCCCACAGCAGCTTCGTCTTGCACGCAGTGCTCTTCGCCTTCATGCCCTTCATCTTCGTTTGACGCGCTGTGTCCTTTGCCCATGTCTCGCCTACAGGTCTTCGGTCTTGAGCTATCCGAAGGGGCTATGGTCCGAAGGGGCTGTGGCCTGTCTCCAACACTCACCAAAGACGCCATGCTCCTCTGTTCGCCAGCGTCAATTTTTTTTCCATGTTTTTGATTCTGTAAGCATTTGTGTGTTGTATGCTCGGGATCTGTGAATTTGTTTTGTGAATTTGTGATTGTGGAATTATATTGGGATTTGAATTGGAGGCCATGATTGGATCTAAATTGATTTTCACAAGTGATGTTCTTAATATGACCACCTGTAAAAATCGATTTTCACATGCAGGTGTGGAGCTGCTTGTGAATGATTTTCACAAGTCTATAGTTGCAGGTGGTCACTCTACCCGCCTGCAAAAATTGATTCTAGTTGCATGTACAGATATGTTTTATAGTAGTGAAATCAGGAACAATAATACAGAATTCTAGAGAATGTGAACAGTTTAATACCTTCAAGAAAGCAATATCGACATCAGATACTCATCGCGACCAGAGATAGGTACACCTTATCAGCTGATCTGTCAATATATGGAATTTTCTTACTATTCATTGATGATATCATCCATGATATTGCGTGTTTATGGGTCGAGAGGCAAATCTCATCTACAGTACACACAAGCCACCCCTATGCAAGATCTAAAATTTTAGCGCATCTAAATATAATTCTTGTAATCACTTTATATATAATAGAAGGAAAACTATTCTATCCATGCGTTCGACGCTTGGGCTCCCGTCGAACGCCCTCAACTCCTATGTCTCCTTCTTGCTTCTTCGGATGCCCTCCACTCCTCTCTGCCTCCTCTTACCCTTCCTATTTTTTTCCTTTCTCCATCTCACTCCCCAATCTCCTCGTGCCCCTCCTCATGCCCACAGCGATCTCCATACTCTGGCATGGATTTGAAGGAGGTGATGACGGGGCAGGTGGAGGCGGTCGAGCCGACCATCGGAGGATGTGAGGACAAGAGGTAGTGGCTTGAGGAACCGGGTGAAGGCGTCGAGCTCTAGATCCGACGTGTGTCTCTGCCACCACACCATCGCCATGCTCCAGATCAAGCCATGCACCGACCTCGGTGACGGGATGGAGCGGGATCCAAATGTCGTGAAGTCTTGCGTGGCAGAAGTGGAGACACAGAGCTGACAGGGCTAGAGCTTAGCGAGCATGGCCAGCGCCCCAGAGGTGCGGAGGGGCCCATCCTCCAGCAGTGGTGAAGAAGTGGAGACGGCTGCTAGGGATGTTGCAATATATTATTTCATCTTGTTTCACTTTCTTATATTTGAGTGTTTCACTCTCTTTTATCAGGATGTTTCGTATGACATGTATTGTATTTTCTTTGATATTGCATATAGTAGGATCTTGATGTTGCTATGAACATTTTTTTAATGTTGCATCTGGTTAAAACACTTTTTTTCGAAGTGATGAAACATTTTTTGTTGAGCAATGAAACATCTGAAACAATTTTTGTTGAAACATTTTTTGTCGAATAATGAAACATCTGAAATATTTTTTTTATATACAGTGAAACACCATCCAATAATTTGATCCCTAGTCACGTCCATAATAGGAGGAATCAAAACATAACAAAACAAAAAACCGGAGGCCGAGCAATTGCACCAATATGTGTTTTTACGGGCACGTATCAAGAGCTCTATCTGAGAATAAAAAACCTGGATGGCCAAATTGTTCCTGTTGACCTATGGTGAAACTACAAGGTTGTAAGTTGTAAAACAAAAAATGTACTCCTTCCGTCCCAATATCACTTTATATTTTTCGTATCTCATTTGTCTTATAAAGACTTCATGTTTACAGCAATCAATGCATTGGAGTTTGTAAAATTGAAGAACAAATTTATTGGAGTTTGCAAAAGTAAGGGACAAATGCATTGGAGTTTATTATAGTGGACAGCATTCTATTCTTTTAGCTTTGTATTGGTATGGTTGAGATGGGCTAAAAAGGAAGCATTTTTGGATGGAGGTAGTAATTAAAACATTTGGAAATATATATATACAAGAAACCATGGCACAATGAAACAACATTAGAGATACATGTATGAAAAATCATAATAAGTGGAATGCACACCAAAAATAAGTGAAAACACTACCAAATCTAAAATGGAACATTTACCCCACGTATGATACATTGAGTTCCAACTACTAGAACATCAAACAATTCATAGAAACCAAAGATTAAAATCTAAAACATAGTTAAATCCCAATTGAAACATTCCCCTCTTATTCATAAAAAATAGAGTTTTAACCATTAAAACATCAAGCATCGCACATAAGGCTTCTTCTTCAGCTCTGGTCACCACATCTAACCTGCATGGAAGATATATGCTAACTGGCAAACGGGGGAGTGGGACCGGGGAAGGAAAGTTGCCATCCATAGTTGCATCTAGTCCATAGCAGTCCTCATCTCATCTATAGGACCATAAAGGGCATTTCTCACCCCAAAAGATAGCCTATGAGGTGAGGGGTTGCTTCACTTTTAAACAAGACACATTGCCCTTCTATAACCAATGTAAGACTATTCAACAATATCCCCTTCACATATTGGTGTCCTTTAGCTGTTCACATTTCTTTCACCGTAACTGACGGTCCCTCGGCTCACTGGTCTTTTTAGGACCAACGTGGGGCTATTTAATAATCCCCCTCTTCATACATTTGTGTCGCTTAGTTGTTTATTGCCCCTTTCATTGTACACCAACGGTCCTTCGGGGCTCGACATTTATGTCCCTTAGCCATTCATTGCCCCTCACCGTACACCAATGGTCTTTGGGCTCACGTGGCCTACAGGCACCCATAGTCCATCAGACCTTTACATCCTACAACCACCAGGTTAAAGATATTGAACTAAGCTAGCTCTGATACCGATGGTAGAATCGTAAAGCGCATTTCTCACTCTAAAAGCTAGCCTATGAGCTAAGGGGCTCTCCTAATATTTAACAAGGTCTGTTGTTATTCCACAACAAACGTGGCACTATTGAACATCATGTTGAAAATATAAGCACATGTAGATTTAATCTATTTCATAAATAAATCATGACATTAATAGCATAAGTAAACAGAATCATGTAATCTGATCTAAACATGTATATGATAGCAATTAACATGAATAGATCAAACACAGGAGACATAGTGTACGCGTACCTATAGCCCTGTTGTGGGGGCTGTTGTGGAGCAGACACTGGTGCACCCTGTTCTAGAGCAGACACGGGCGCAGCACGTACCGCACGAACGACGCGCAGCACCGGGTGATGACGACGACGTGCAGCGCCTAAACGTGAAGGAAGACGAGCCATGATGGGCGCACAGCGAGCAGTCGCGCGTAGCGCTTCCCAAAAACCTTATTCGCCCTCTCCCAGTGCAGGATGTCGAAGGCGAGGGTTCTGGAGACCTGCTCTCCCAATTCGCTGGTGCATGCCAACGATCGGGACGGAGTAGACGATGAACGACGGCTCAGAACAAAAGAGATGGCAAGCCCTAGAAGAGATTTGCATATGTTGCGTGGAGACAGCAGCTCGGTATTTATAGAGATATTAGGACGCGTGATCAGGACGCCTGCTCGATCTCTATCTCGTAACCGAACCGGATAGGCTGCGCGTATCCTATCCGGACTCTAAATTATCCCGCGAGTTCAAAACAAACTCCAGATAAGTTGTTAAAATTTGTAGCAAAACAAAAACTGCACTGGCCTGGCCTGGCGAGGCGAGGCGAGCGAACGCGCACATGTGTTCCTCCAGTTTTCTCCACTATGCATGTCTCAAGTGGCTAGGAGAGAGCTCACCCTTATAAGGAGGTCTCCCTCTCCTAGAACTAGCAAGGTGGTACTAAACTTTCTATGCCACTCCTCATGAGGTGGGCCTTTGAGATTTTTCTAGAAATTATTCTCCACATGGGCCTTAGCCCATTTAGCAATTCCAACAATCCCCCACCAAATCTCAAAGTCCCAAAGAGATTTGCCATTCTCCAAAATACTGTTTATATACCAGTGTTTCGATGGAGACCGGTTAAGATTGAACATCCATCTAGAACTCCAAGCTACACTTACTTACAACTTGAACAATGGACTACACCTTGAATTGTAAGTTTTGTGCAAGCAAGTTTCACTCAAAGCCTTGACTGATACTAAGCAGTCAGTAGCCTACCCCTCGGTTGGAGCTTATAAGTCATACTCCTTGGTCTTTCATGAGCTTCCTAGGATATTCACCCAAAATCTCCATAGACCGCGACCAACGGTCGAGCTCGTATAGGTGTGTTCTTTCAAGAATGCTTTGTAGAACAGCATCTTCGCTATTTAAAGCCAACAAAACACATTAAGGCAAAGGCCAATCTACCTTACAGCTTGTGAGAGTATATGCATCTTCACTTAGAGACAGTTAAAGGTACTCTCCTCTCGTTAACTAACGGCTTGTTCTTCCCAGGTCCTAATTCACGGGATCGCCGATCACATAGGTTGAGTTACCACCATAGTGTAACTCACATGGGTCTCATTCCCATCTCCCTTGATGCATTATCTATCACATTTCATGATAAGCCCTTCGTAAAGGGATCTGCCAGGTTGTTAGCTGTTTAGACATAATCCAAACTTATAATTCCGGAATTTCTCAATTTCCTGACAGACTTTAATCATCTCTTCACATGCCTAGATGATTTCATGTTATCCTTAGAACTATTCACCTTAGCAATGATAGTTTGATTGTCACAGTTCATAAGGATAGCCGGCACTGGTTTTTCAACCTAGGCAAATCCATTAATAGATCACGCAACCATTCTGCCTCAACAGTAGCAGTATATAATGCCGTAAGCTCTGCTTCCATGGTTGATCTTGTCAGAATGGTCTATTTGCACGACCTCCATGAAACAGCCCCACCACCTAGTGTAAAAACATATCCACTAGTGGCTTTGATCTCATCAATATCAGAGATCCAGTTGGAATCACTATATCCCTCCAATACCGACGGGTACCCAGTATAGTGAAGTCCAAGATTCATAATACCCTTCAGATAGCGCATAACTCGCTCAAGCATGCGCCAATGATCATCTCCCGGATTAGAGGTAAACCGGCTCAATTTGCTCACAGCAAAGGAGATGTCTGGCCTAGTTGCACTAGCTAGATACATAAGTGAGCCAATTATCTGGGAGTACTCCAGCTAATTTCTAGTAATTCTTCTATTTTTGCGAAGCAAAAAACTAGGATCATAAGGAGTTGAAGAAGGCTTGCTATCAATATAGCCAAAGCGGCTCAAGATTTTTTCCACATAATGAGATTGCAGAAGTGTAATCCCATTATTACCTCTGATTAGCTTAATGTTTAAGATAACATTAGTTACTCCCAGATCTGTCATATCAAAGTTTTAAGACAAGAATGATTTAACCTCATTGATTACCTCAAGATTTGTCCCAAAGATTAGTATGTCATCAACATACAAGCACAGAATAACTCCCTCACCCCCCCCCCCACCATAGCACACACTTATCTGCCTCGTTGACTGCATAGCCCGCAAAAGTTAGTGTTCTATCAAATTTCTCATGCCACTGCTTAGGAGCTTGTTTCAGACCATACAAACATTTTAACAACTTTAGCACCTTGCCTTCTTAACCTTCTACTACAAATCCATCAGGCTGCTCCATATAAATTTCCTCATCCAGCTCTCCACTAAGAAAAGTTGTCTTAACGTTCATCTGATGAACGAGAAGACCATGTGAGGCAGCCAAGGAGAGAAGTACGCAAATTGTGGTCAATCTAGCAACAGGTGAGTAAGTGTCAAAGAAATTTTCGCCTTCTTTCTGAGAATAGCCCTTGGCCACAACCCGAGCCTTATACTTTTCAATAGTACTGTTAGGCCTTAGTTTCTTCATGAACACCCACTTGCAACCTATGGGTTTGCACCCATAGGGTCGCTCTGTCACCTCCCAAGTCCACCTCCCAAGTCCCGTTAGAGATAATGGAGTCCATTTCGCTACGAACAGCCTCCTTCCAGTAGTCAACATCAGGGGATGCATAAGCTTCTGAAATTGACTTGGGAGTGTCATCCACAAGGTATACAGTGAAGTCGTCACCAAAGAACTTAGCTATCCTTTGTCTCTTGCTCCTTCGAGGAGCTTCACTGTCATCCTCCTCAGCGAGATGTTCAAGTGTATATTCAGTTTGTTTTGGTGGTGTAATTAAATTGGGAATTGAATCAGAAGATTGACTCGAAGTGCTATGTGTATCCTTCATTGGGAAAGTTTTCTTAAAAAACGTAGCATCACGAGACTCTAAAATTGTACCCGTATTCATGTCAAGTACCTCAGATTTAACTATTAAAAATCTATAAGCAATGCTATGATGTGCATATCCCAGAAAGACACAGTCCACAGTCTTAGATCCTAGCTTGTGTTTTTTTTGTTATTGGTACATTGACTTTCGCCAAGCACCCCCTTGTACGCAAGTAAGAAAGTAGGTTTTCTCCCAATCCATACCTCGTATGGTGTTTTATCCATATTTCTGTTAGGAATTCTATTCAATACATGATTCGAGGTCAACAAAGCCTCCCCCACTATACCTTAGGTAATCCCGCAGTGTCTAACATGGCATTTACCAAGTCAGTCAGCGTACGGTTCTTCCTTTCGGCAATCCCATTAGATTCGGGAGAATAGGGAGGCGTTCGCTCATGTATAATGCCATGTTCCTCACAGAATAAATCAAAAACATTAGAGAAAAATTCTCCACCACGATCTGATCTTAGTCTTTTTATCTTTCTGTCAAGTTGGTTTTTAACTTCTGCCTTATAAATTTTAAAATAGTCTAGGGCATCATCCTTCGTTTACAATAAATACACATAACAGAATCTAGTTGCATCATCAATCAAAGTTATGAAATATCGTCTTCCACCCTTTGTCAACACCCCATTCATTTCACAAAGATCTGAATGTAGGAGTTCTAGTGGTGCCAAGTTTCCCTCCTCGGCAGCCTTGTGGGGCTTGTGAGGTTGTTTTGATTGCACACAACTATGGCACTTAGAACCTTTGAAAATGGAAAAACTTGGAATTAAATTCAAACTAGAAAGCCGAGACATCAAACCAAAATTAATATGACATAAACGTAAATGCCAGATACTAGCCTCATTATCCACACTGCCATAAATATGGTTCACAGACTTATTACAGAAATCAGAAAGGGAAAACGGAACAAGCCTCCACATGCATAGCCTTTACCAATAAAATATCCATGTTTAGACACGACTACTTTATTAAACTCAAATACCAACTTAAACCCGTCTCTACATAGACGGGAACCACTAACGAGATTCTTGTCGATAGTGGGGACATGCTGCATGTTCTTCAGCTGCACGATCTTTCCCGAAGTAAACTTCAAATCTACCGTGCCAACACCATGAACAGAAGCATGCGACCCATTCCCCATTAGGACGGAGGAATCCCGGCTAACCTGATAAGAGGAAAACAAAGATATGTCAGCACAAACATGAACATTGGCCCCCGTATCAACCCACCAATTAGTAGACTGATTAACTGAGAGAAAAGTAGGTGAATTACCATGCCCGGTTCCATCTCTAGTATTGCCAATGGTCACATTGACAGACTTAGAGGTCTGTCCTGCAGGTGCCTTCATGTCCTTACGTTGTGGACACTTCCTGGCGAGATGACCAGGCAAGCCACACACAAAGCAAGTTCTGACATCTTCCTCCTTGTTGTTGTTCCTCCTTTTCTTGAAGTTGGTGTTTTATTGAGCTTTAACAAATTTCCCTTTATTGTTCTTGTTAGCAGTCTTTTGCACCACATTGGCACTAGACTGCCAACCATCGCCTTTTGACGCAGCGTCCTTTGCCCGAGCTTTCTCCTCAACGTCAAGAGACACAATTAACCCCTCAACGAAGTATTCCTATCTCTTGTGTTTGAGTGCAATACCAAAACTCCTCCATGAAGAAAGTAGTTTTGCAATAATGCATGCAGCTACAAATTTGTCAGGAATGGCATACTTAAGGAGTTCGAGTTCCTTAGCAATGGTTTGTAGTTCATGAGCCTATTCGACCACAGAACGGTTGTCAACCATGTTGAAATCGTGAAACTGCTCCATGATGTACAAATCGTTGCTAGCATCAGTAGCACCAAATTTGGTATTCAGTGCATCCCATAACTCCTTAGCGTCGGTCATATGCATGTACACCTCGACCAGACGATCACCAAGAATGCTAAGAATGCATCCCACAAAGAGAGTAGTGGGTTCTTCAAATTCTTTCTGCTGTTCAGTAGAAAGAACTCCTTCAGGTTTGCCAGTACTCACCCAGAAGCACTTCATAGCTGTCAGCCACAGAGTGACTCTAATTTGCCATCTCTTAAAGTGCACGCCGGTAAATTTATCCGGTCTCAGTGCATCGGCAAAACCAGCTATCGTAAAACTACAGTGCCTATAATAAGATTTTTGGATTGTTGAAAATATAAGCACATGTAGATTTAATTTATTCCATAAATAAATCATGACATTAATAGTATAATTAAACAGAATCATGTAATCTGATCTAAACATGTATATGACAGCAATTAACATGAATAGATCAAACGCAAGAGACATAGTGTACGTGTACCTACAGTCCTGTTGTGGGGCTGTTATAGAGCAGACACGGGCGCAGCACGTACCGCACGAACGACGTGCGGCACCGGGTGATGACGACGACGCGCAGCACCCAAACGTGAAGGAAGACGAGCCGTGATGGGCGCACAACGAGCAGTCGCGTGTAGCGCTTTCCAAAAACCTTATTCGCCCTCTCCCAGTGCAGGACGTCGAAGGTGAGGGTTTCGGAGACCTGCTCTCCCAATCCGCCGGTGCACGCCAACGATCGGGACGGAGTAGACGACGAATGACGGCTCAGAACAAAAGAGATAGCAAGCCCTAGAAGTGATTCGCATATGTTGCGTGGAGACAGCAGCTCGGTATTTATAGAGATATTAGGACGTGTGATCTGGACGCCCGCATGATCTCTATCTCGTAACCGAACCGGATAGGCTGCACGTATCCTATCCGGACTCTAAAGATCTCTATCTCATAACCGAACCGGATAGGCTGCGCGTATCCTATCCGGACTCTAAATTATCCCGTGAGTTCAAAACAAACTCCAGATAAGTTGTTAAGATTTGCAGCAAAACAAAAACTGCACTGGCGTGGCGAGCGAGCACGCGCGTGTATTTCTCCAGTTCTCTCCACTATGCATGTCTCAAGTGGATAGGAGAGAGCTCACCCTTATAAGGAGATCTTCCTCTCCTAAAACTAGTAAGGTGGTATTAAACTTTCCATGCCACTTCTCATGAGGTGGGACTTTGAGATTTTTCTAAAAATTATTCTCCATATGGGTATTAGCCCATTTAGCAATTCCAATACATCATCCA
The DNA here is from genome assembly GCA_003991445.1 of Oryza meyeriana var. granulata. Taxonomy (NCBI): domain Eukaryota; kingdom Viridiplantae; phylum Streptophyta; class Magnoliopsida; order Poales; family Poaceae; genus Oryza; species Oryza meyeriana. The sequence goes on from RYFJ01001021.1 coordinate 141,075, forward strand.
ACAAATCTGCTCATTATGTCTACAACCCTCCTCGTCCCCTAGGCCATATCTCCTCCAAACTTGCATTGGATAAAAAAAGATCCAACAACTCATCACAAGAAGATGCCTCTCGCAACACCATGAGGAGGAGTTCACGGTGTGACAAATTCAATCCTGTAAAATTCCATGGAGATTTATAGAACAAAAGTAGCTTTGGGAGGAGGTAGACAGGAGAAAAAAAGACAAAGTGAGGAAAGACCATGCAGAGAGCATGAGTTTTTTTTTAGACAAAATAGCTTGCTGCCTATTAGTTAGGCCATGAAGCTGGTCCGTCACGATGGAACGTTCCGAGCAGGACCATACCTAGAGATTGGAGGCCTCAGTTTGAAATGCATAGTGATATCCTAAATAGTCGCAGTCGCATATATCGCGCCGTGCTATGGTCAACTGTGGATAGTCATAACCCGAGCAGAACAGATACCAGCAAGCACGGTGGTGGTTGGGAGCTTTTAGTTCATGCGGAAACGGAGAGGAGAAGCAAAGAACGGTGTGGCTGTGACGCGGTGTGCCTACCGGTTCGATCCATCAAGGCAACGAGAGGACGTTTGACTTGCTGTTTGGCCTTTCAAACATATTGGATCAGTTGCTGGGTGTTTCAGACGTGCAACCCTTTTTCCTTCTTCTTTTTTAAAGTACTACAGATTTGGGGGCACTTGTTTTTTTGCCCTGAACAGGTGCTCATCTTGATCCTCTGGTTCCGAGCGCCCGCACGTCCCGCGTAGAGCATTTTTTTTTTCATACATTGAGTTTTCAAGTGGATCTGCATGAGGGCATCGATGCCATAAACAAGGAGCTGATTTTTTTTTTTATGTTGCCAATGGTTTTGATGTCAAGCATGGCTGACATTTGTGCCTCTCAATTCCTCCTAGATCTCACCTGCTTGCTCAGCCCGTACTGATGATTCATGCGCAATTAATTGGACCCAGGTGCTGGTCACCTTCAATGATTTTGCTGATGGTTTTGAGCAAAAAATGGGAGCTCTAATGTCCACGCTTGTTCGACCAGGACCCTAGGTATTGATTTTTTTGTTTTTTTGTCTTGGCTTATCTATAGCCGACACGAGCAGTGATTGATTTTCTGTGTTCCTCCCAACTTGAGATAATCACAAGATAGTACTGTTTCTCGGTGATGCAGACATGCAGTGGCTTGATCACTTCGTCTAGCTAGGTAGCTAGCTAGAACATGACAAGGATGGTAGTTTGTCTTGGCTGCATAAATCAGTCAAACGTAATTGGTGATGTACTATGTGATTGGAAGACTGTCGCCGCCTGTTGCCTTTTGTTTTTTTCTCCCTTAATTTTTATCATTCCTTTTTATGTTTCCTCTACGATGTCTTTTAGTATGCCTGGTATTTTGGGCGTTATCTTACCACTTCCCAGTGGCTAACTAAAAACTCTGTTGTTGGTTGTTTGAACACTTCCAATAAAAAATATTCTTCTCGCAAAAAGAAATAAAATAAAAAATATTCTAATAAGAATCTAATTTGGGATAATGGATGGAACAGTACTTGCATAAAACAGAATTTAAATTGTGCTGAAATTAGAATCTGCTGTCCTGATTTGCGGATAATTAATTATCAATGTAGCTTTATGCTTTCAAAACTGATTAAAATTGTTCAAGGACTTGTATATTTTTTTGAAAAAGTAAATTATTCCTCAGAACAATGCACCCTAATGCAATTGATATATACAAGAGAATTTTCTCCACCGAATTCATTTTGATTATTCTACAATTAGAATCAATCCAGATGGCTGTTTATCCGATAATGTTCAAGGTAGCTTTTAAATACTTTAAAAACTGAATACAATCGTCCATGTAACCTATGCATCCTACTATATAGTTATTTATAAAAACTTGCACGAGATTGTTCCACATCATCTAAAACCTAATAGTTATATCAATCCTATATAGCCAAATATATCCAAGCTTACTACTCTCCACGTGTCAAGCTTATTACTTCTTTCCACTTATAGCCAAATATATGGTGCAACCCATGTGAGTCCATGACCTTTTGGCTCCCCTCACTAATCCAATATGCATTATATAGATATTAGAACTAGCATGTTGTTATCTTCTTTTAAGGAACTAGCATGTTGTTAGTGTTTTTAATTCATTTCTAAGAATTTTCACATACCAATTATGAATGCATGCCCACAAAATATATTTCAGCTGGTTTTCTTCTAAAAATTCTCGTGGCAATGTGTGGGGTTCATCTAGCTTTTTGAAATAGTTTATTCCAACGAACAACTAACACTAATCCAATTGATGTAAAAATGAATATTCTCGACCGAATTCAAGGCATTAATTACAACTTATAACTAACCGATCAACAGTGTTATCCTATGCATGATACAGAATTGTTGCATGCCAATATGATTCATGTTGTAAAAGAGAGAATAAATTTATATTAAATATTATAGAAATAATGGATGAATATATATTAAAATATTGTGAAAACAATATGGTGGATGATGATTTCACATGCTTGCATATTGAGCTTTAGAAATAATGTGCCATCTATTCATGAGATTTAAGATGCTTAGAATAATAATTGTTAATGGGTGATAATATAAGATTTATGAGCTAATAATGGCTAGTGAGTTTTAATATGATACGAAGACTCGCGAACGAGTTTATGTACAGAGAGTACAAGAACAAAATCCCTCAGTTTGTGCCTCATAGATGAGGACATGCATGGATATTCGCCAATGTATAGTGTGGTTATTTTTTAGATGATAATGTACAGTAGTGTGGTTACTAGCTAGCCTCAACAATTAAACATCATATTTACAAGATTATTAACAAGGATTCTGCTACATACGCTCGTTGCTAGCGCGTGCGTAGCGGACCCAGAGAGTAACTGTGCACACATGCAGACATGCACAGTAAAATAAAAAAAATATTAAAAAAAGCGAGTAAATTTTATACCACTAATTTAACACTTTCATATCTAATTTTGAAACTTTTAATTTAATTTTCAAAACTTTCAACTCAAATTTAAAAACTACCAACAAAGAATTTTAAAAAATCTACTTAAATTTTAAAATTTTCAACCTAAAATTTGAAACTTTTAATTAGATTTTCAAAACTTTCAATTAAAACATAAAAACTTTTAACTCTGCTTATTTATATAATATTTTATAATTAAAAATTATTAAGTATTAATAGTAATGATTAGAAAGGATGATTAGTGTTTAATGAATACAGACGTACCATACGGCCGCGGCGCGCGCTAGCCACGCCCGATTATTAAAAGACCGGAGCAAGTAGTCTCTACTGCCGGAATGTACAACGACGACGGAACACTCCTCGGTCACCCGCATGCGCCAGTATGCATGGGTTGAGGATTTGTTTACCGATGCGTTGTGTCCACTGTCTATCAGCACTGTAAACTCCCGGAAACTCTTTACCTGTGCACATCGAGACACACCCACACTGCCACACGTACACGATCCGAAACTAGTTGACACAATGCAGAGAAAGGCAATTAACAAACGGTAATAGCGTTGACACGGACCTCCAGTGCTAGTACAGTTTTTTGGCCGTCTTTATTATTGACATCCTCCTGTTAAGTTGTGTGACCGGTTTAACTATTTTACAAGTTGTATAACTAGATTACAACCACGTTTTAATTTTTTGCACTACCACAATTTGCTGTCTGATTGGTGGTTGTTTCCTTGATCTTCAGCTAATTAAGCACAACTCAAGAAATTCAAAAGTTGCTTTACAGTGCTCCCTCTATTTTAATTTAGTTATTGTTCTATCAAATCTCACACTAAACTAGGTATCGATGTTTTACTTCAGCAATATGAATGTAGGGCTACTCGTCTGATCGAAACTCGGTGGACTGTAAAGGAACACGAAAGATTTATACTAGTTTAGGTTCTCGATGTGAGGTAATACCTTACGTCCAGTTGTGGTGTATTTCTTTAAGGATATATGATTCTGATGAATCTCTGTGTCTTGCCCCTCAAGAGATACCCCGCCTCCCTTTATATACTAGGGGACGGGGTTACAAAGTACAAGTCCTAGCCGGACTATAGCCAAAGGATCTTCTCTTAGAGATATAACTTGTCCGACTAAGACTGTATATTCCTTATCGCAAGGCTAGGCCCATCATCTATCCGAGAAACCCATATGCTTGTCATGAGGTACCCGGAACCCATGGTCTCCACAACAGTCATTGAGACCTTCATAGTTGAGTCACAGCTGATGCCGGATGCTCATCCTTCACGGTGAAGTTTGCCCGAGTGCATTGCTCCCGAGTACTCTTTGTCCGAGTGCTTCTTCTCCCGAGTCCTGCTTCATGTCAGCTGGTAGCGAGGCTATGAAGGGCTCCATGTAGAAGTATAAATAGTGTGCGTCGAATAGACGCACCTATTAGGTGTAGCCCTCCGACTTTATGCTTAATTGTAAAATAATTAAACATAAAGTCAAAGATCTTTAATCTTATAGTCTTTCCCGAGTAGTGCACTACTAGTATATGCGACTCTTCGATATCATGTCAACCAGAAATATTTTATAGTCTTTCCCGAGTAATATGTCACTCGGAAATTAGACTCTTCAGCTTCATGTCAGCTGGGAAAATTGTTTACAGTCTTTCCCAAGTAGTATACCACTCGAAAGTTAGACTCTTCAGCGTCATGTCAGCTAGAAAATATTTGCCCATGGCAATTGTTGGCTAAGCTTGTAAGCCGAGTACCACTTTATAGATTTTAAGCCAATATGTGGTCAGGTGTACTTGGGAGATACCTACATCATCAATTTTAATGGAGACCAGCTTGTGATTCTTATAAGGATATATCCTCAATACCTGGTGAATAATTCAGATATCCAAACACATGTGTTCAATAGTCATGCTTTCATGAATATCTGATTACTCAATCGGTTCCTGTAAGCAGCACTTGCACTGTGATTTTAACACAGCTAGCGAACGGCCCACATTGAGCGTGTTACTGTAGAAACTCATATCTTGGTGGTCCAGTACCGAATTTGCAGGTCCAAGCCCACTTATCAGTACAGGCTCTATAAAGGCGAGAAGAGAAAGAAAATATTCCCTCATCTTCTCCAATCCACCAATCGTTTCGTCTTCCAGCTTCCGCGCCGAAATTTCGCACCTTGCCTCGCTAGGGTTTGCCATTGCTAGCGCTTCCCATTCGAAACTCGGGCGATCCCGCTCCTCTACGTCTATTCCAAGCCCCGAGTAGCATTTTCCCCAAACCTCCTCGTCCCAAGCAAGCCGAGGGCTTCGAAAATCCCGAAGATGTCTGATGAGACTTGGCCGACTTCAGATTACAGGTCGACTAAGCTAAAGTTTTTGGAGAAATCCATTGGCGTCTGGCTGAGGGGGAATCAATCCCGGCGCCCCAATCTGGTGAGACTGTTGTCTTCGCCTCTTTCTTTGACCAGGGGCTTTCTCTTCCTTCTTCAGGTTTTTTTGCGCCAACTTCTTTCTTTCTATGGGCTGGAGTTGGTGAATCTGAATCCCAACTCCATCTTGCAAATCTCAATCTTTGCAACTATTTGTGAATGCTTTCTGGGTGTGGAATGCTATTTTAATATGTTTAGATACCTGTTCCACATCAAACCCTAGCCCTCTAAAAACAAGGTCCAGGTGATAGGGGGAGCTGGTTTTCAGCTTAGGAATGAAATGAAGAAAATCTATCTCCATGTTTCCTTGAAAACCTCCCTCAAGGACTGGCACAGAGAATGGTTTTATTGCGCTGATCTTGAGCCTTCTCTGTCCTTGTTTACTAGCTTGTCTCCGGTGGTCTCGCCTAATTGGTCATCGGTGCCAACTTTTGAGAAGATGGGCTAGGTGTATCAATTGATCGATAAGCTTGATAAGCTGAAGAGCTCTGGATTAACTGGTCCTTGGGTGGCCAGATGTTTCCTATGTCGCCGCATCAGACCGTTGAAGCTGAGGAGCCACTTTGGCTGTGATTATAAAGGAAAAAACGATCCTACCCGAGAATACCCGGACCTGACTGATAAGTACAAGGTGACTGACATCATGCTCGGCTATTTTGCCAGCGGGGTAATTGAGACTGAAGATGCAGAGTGCACCCCCAGGGCCTACAGCGAGAAAAGGCCTCGTCCAGAGGTAACATTGAAACTCTGACTTGATGTCCATCTGTGATGAATGCTTGCAAGTGTATGTCCTGGATTGTTCTGTAGTGTATGACGTGCATTGTTGAATCGCTTGCAGGCATGTAAGAAGTTTGATGAAGACTCCCAAACTTTGTCGGCCGTGAAATTGAAGAAAAGGTCGCTAAGTCCTTCTGCCGCCCAGCCCAGCTCCAAGAGCGCGGGGAAGAAACCTATCGAAGATCCGGGCAAGAAGAGAACCAGCAAGCCGAGTGCCGCAGCCGGGAGCCTGAAGATAAAATACACCACCAGCGTCGCTCCTAGGCCGCCAAGTCCAAGACCGTCTCCTCCAAGCTTGAGACCAGCGCCAGTGGGCTCAGCAAGATCGAGCCCAAAGCTAGTGCCGCCGAGTACAAAATCAGCGGCTTCAGGCTCAGCAACATCGAGCCTAAGACTGGCGCCACCAACTACGAGATCAGCAGCATTAGACCACAGAGCGGCGCCGCCTCCGACTGCCGCACCAACTAGCCCGGCTGCCAGCAACTCTCCACCGGCATCTGGAGCCCCCTCGTGGAAGTTCAAGTCCTCCAAGAGGTAAGCAATCTTGAGGCTTGTGGGAATCTTGATTAGTATAATAACACCTTGACATTTGACTCATCGTGCAGGAGGCGAGTAGACGTAGATCTAAAAAAGAACACGCCGATTGCTCCCATTGCCGAGCCAGCCCTAGCCAAGCCAACGCCAACAAGCTCATCTGCTGAGCCGACGACTGCCTCAGTTGTGGAGACCGAAGCTGTCCCGATGGCAGGGCCGATAGCGCCAACCGACCAAGGGGCAAGTGATGAAGCCATTGCTCCAGCCCCTGAGCTAGCCCCTGAAGCCCCAGCAGCCGCAGAGTCAGGAGCGAGGACCTTGTCGGCATCAACATCATCATCATCTTCAGGTGAAACAGACCTCCCTAGGCTCAAAGCCCCTCCTCGCAGGTTTCTGAGAACGTTCCATTGGGTAACCCGTGAGGGAGTCGTGAAAAACTCGAGCATGATGAGGAGGCAGCAGAGAGGGAGCGTGAAGTTCTTCTTCGTGCCGTGATCGCCGCGTCTCGGGGAGTCCAGGTACAACTTTTGCAATGATGAGCTCTTGACAGTCTTGTACTGATACTTTGCCCCTTGACTCCATTTTGCTCTGTTCTGCTTTGTTTTGCTCCGAGCAGAAGATAGTCGACCATTCTGAAAAGATGAACAAGGTCCTGACCCAGCTCGCCCCCTCAACTCCAACGATTGGGCCAGCTCCAAGCCGAGAAGGCCGACCTGGAACGGGCTAGTCCGGAGAGGGAGACTTGGCTAAAGGGGGCAATTGACCAGCTTAGGGATGAGAATTGGTCTTTGGCCAAGAAGATCAGAAGTAAGTCTCCTCTATTTATCTTCCTGACTAAATTCCAAGTAGATTTTTTCAGTCGTGTTGTTTCCCGACTGCCCAGTTGTGTCCTGACTATAATCTTGAGTTCTTGACCATTCTGATGACAGCCCTCGAAGCCGAGTTGAAGACCCATGCAGAAGAGAAAAAGCAACAGGAAGATGATCTGAAGAAGGCCGAGAAGACCCAAACTGAGCTGGAGAAGGCCAAGACCAAAGTAGAAGCCGACAATGAAAGTAAGCCTTCCCTCTGACAATAACCTTAACCAATTCTTCTGTTACTCCGACTGCAGTTTTGGCTAACAAGTGTACTTGTCAATAAATCTGAGCAGTTGCGAGAGCCAACGCCCAAACCTAGTTCCAAGCCTTTACAATAGAGATCAAGGTTGTCAAGGAGTCACAGGAGATTCTTGCCAAATCCATGAAAGGGCTCCTTGATATTATGGATCCTCACTATGTCGGGACCAGCTCCAATACAGTGTCCCAGGTGCATGCGCGACTTAGCCAAGCCCCGAGTATCTTGAAAAAGTACTCGGACGAGCGTGTGGCTATTGGCGTGGCCTAGACCCTTGCCATGACCAAGTCGATCTACCCTAGAGTAGATCTTGAGGCTGTCGGTGAGGGGTTGCCGAAGAGACAACGCCTGAGGAAGTACTAGAGTTGATCACCGAGGTGAGGCCGACTGCAGAGGCGATCACAAAGGACCTAGGAATGTAAAAACAAACCGTTATGCAGTCGGTGTGTATAAAGATTTTGTAAAGACATGTGTGCAATGCCACCGAGTTTTTGTTTTCCTTAGTTATCATTAGCTTTACCCGACTATATAGTCTACACCGAGTTGATCAATAGGAACTTTATAAAAATCGTTCACTGTCAAAGCTATACTCGGGCGAATATAACATAGTTGTTGTAAAGCTTCATAACTTAGATAAAACAAGCTCGTATATTGTTGACAAAGCACATATAATACATGCAGCCCCGACTAACGACTCGGTTGGGACAAGCGATGTGGTGAGTCAGAGAAAAAGACTTTATACATATGTGTGTAAGAAGGTACAAAACTCAAGTATAGAAAGGACATAGCTATTCTATATTCCATGAGTTGCTGACTAGGGCACCATCTTCAGTCTTGAGTTGGTAGGCGCCTGGCCGAGTGACCTTGGCAATAATGAACTTCTCACAAGGGGGATAGTTTATGCCTGTCTTTGGTGGTTTGTATTTTTCTCAAGACAAGATCCCTGACCAAAAAGGCATGGCCACGGACATTTCGGCTGTGAAAGCAACGCAGGCCTTGAAGATACCTTGCCGACTGGATGATTGCGATGTCCCTAGCTTCCTCCAACTGATCGAGTTCGACCAATCGGTTATCGTTGGATTTATCTTCTTAGTAGGCCCGAACTCGCGGAGAGCTGAACCTTAACTCGGTTGGTAACACAGCCTCAGCACCATAGACCAGGAAGAAAGGGAATTGCTCTGTTGCCTGACTAACCGTGGTTCTGAGAGACTAGAGAACGGATGGGAGTTCTTGTACCCACCGCCCTGTATATGGTTGTAGTCGGTCGAATATTCTGGCCTTGATACCTTGTAAGACTATGCCATTAGCATGTTCGACCTGCCCATTGCTGCGTGGGTGTGCCACTAAGGCATAGCAGATCTTGATGCCGAATTCGTCATAGAAGTCTTGAAAGGCGCCGACCGTGAACTGAGTACCATTGTCTGTGATGATGCTGTTAGGGACCCCCAATCGGTATAGTATACTCATGATGAAGTCTTTAGCCCGTGCCGCTGTGATGGTAGCAATGGGTTTTGCCTCAATCCACTTTTTGAATTTATCCACTGCGACGAACAAGTGTGCGAACCCTCCTGGGGCTTTTTTGAAAGGCCTAACCACGTCAAGCCCCTATACTGCAAAGGACCAAGAGATTGGGATTGTTTGAAGTTCTTGGGCTGGAAGATGTGTTTGTCTTGCATAGAACTAACAACCCTTGCATACGCAAACTATGTCTTTAGCATCTGTTACTGCTGTTGGCCAGAAAAATCCCTGCATGTAAGCCTTTCCGACTAACGTTCTGGGTGCGGCATGGTTGCCACATATGCCTGAGTGGATCGATTGCAGAATTTGCTTGCCCTCATCGGGTGTGACGCAGCACATGAGGACTCCGGATGCACTTCTTCTGTACAGGTCTTCTCCGACTATTAGGAAACTTTTGCTTCAACGTTTGATTTGTTCGGCTTCACTGCGATCTTCTGGGAGTTCATCATCCAAGAGGAATTTGTAAGTTAGAGTCCGCCAGTCTTGAGATATGATCAGTACTTTGTCTGTTGCCAGGGTAGGTTCAGCACCCGACTGTTCTAGCACCGGTTTCTTCTTGACTGACGGTTCCAATAGTTGTTCGACAAAAATCCCAGTCGGGACTACCTCTCTCTTGGATCCCATGTTAGCCAGTTCATCTGCTGCATCGTTGTATTGTCGTAACACATGAGTTATCTCCAGTCCGTCAAACTTGTTTTCCAACTTTCGAACCTCCTGACAGTACACCACCATAGTATCATCGAGGCATATCCAGTTTTTCATGACTTGGTTCACCATGAGTTGACAATCCCCACGTACAACCAGTCGGCGAATGCCGAGTGATATGGCTATGCGGAGCCCGTGGATGAGTGCCTCGTACTCAGCGACATTGTGGGAAGCCGAAAAGTAAATCTAGAGAACGTACTTGAGTTTTTCACCGGTGGGTGATGTCAGCACGACGCCAACCCTGGTGCCGCCGATCCGTAGAGAACCGTCGAAGTACATTGTCCAGTACTCTAGCTTATCTGTTGTTGTAGTCGTCTGAACTTCTGTGCGCTTGGCCACAAAGTCGGCTAGAGCTTGAGATTTGATTATTGTCCATGGTTGAAAGGTGATGTCGAATGCTATCAACTCGAGTGCCCATTTAGCGATTCGGCCGATGGCCTCACGGTTATGCAGGACGTCCCTGAGTGGATATGATGTGACCACCGTGACTTGATGCGACTAGAAATAGTGCACTAGGTTCCGGACAGTGATAAGTAGGCCATATAGCAGCTTCTGGACTTGCGGATATCTCATTTTTGAGTCGGCTAGGACCTCGCTGACGAAGTAGACTGGCCGTTGAACTTTTTGGATGTGGCCCGGCTCTGATCGCTCGACCACTAACACCGTGCTGACTACCTGTGTGGTTGCCGCCAAATATAGCATTAGAGGCTCTTGGGGCATAGATGATGCCAACACTGGTGGTGATGTGAGAAACTTCTTGAACTCTTCGAAGGCTTATTGGGCTTCGGGAGTCCATTGAAAATTATCTGCTTTCTTTAGTAATTTGAAAAAGGTATGCCTCGTTCACCTAGTCGGGAGATAAATCGGCTGAGTACCACCATGCAGCCTGTCAGCTTCTGAACGTCCTTTTGGCTAGGCGGGGGTGCCATGTTCATGATTGCGTTGATTTTCTCTGGATTGGCCTCGATGCCATGATGCGATACGATGAAGCCAAGTAACTTTTCGGATGGCATACCGAAGGCGCACTTTTCTAAGTTCAACTTCATCTTGAATCTTCGAAGATTTTGAAAGGTTTCCTCCAAGTCGGCGATGAGGTCTTCTTTGGACTTTGTGTTGATCACCACGTCATCGACATACACCTCCACGTTGCGCCCGATCTGAGTGTGTAAACACCGCTGGATTGCTCGTTGATACGTTGCTCCAACTTTTTTAAACTAAACGGCATGGTGATGTAGCAGTATGCTCCGAACTGTGTGATGAAAGAAGTCTTCAGGCAGTCCTCCTCCTTCAGGCTTATTTGATGATATCCCGAATAGTAGTCGAGAAAACCGAGAAGTTCGCACCTTACGGTTGAATCCACCACCTAATCTATTCTCGGTAGACCAAATGGATCTTTGGAGCATGCTTTGTTCAAGTCGGTGTAGCCGACGCACATGTGCCATTTACCGTTCTTCTTCCGGACCAGGACTGGGTTCGCCAGTTAATCTGGGTGGTAGACCTCCTTGATGAACCCGGCTGCGAGGAGCTTGATTATGTCCTCCCGAATAGCATCTTTGTGGTTTTGTGCGAAGTGCCGTAACCGTTGCTTGACTGGCTTGGCGTCTGTCTTGACATTCAGGGCATGCTTGATCACCTCCCTTGGTACCCCAAGCATGTCGGAAGGTTTCCAAGTGAAAATGTCCCTGTTTGCTTGGAGGAAGGTGACGAGCTCGTCTTCCTATTTGGAGTCGAGTCCGGTCCCGACTAGAGCAGTCTTGGAGGGGTCGGAAGGGTCCAGGGGGATCTTCTTCATGTCAGAGTCCGTCGAGATTCCCAACTTCGCTGTTTTTTTCACCGAAACTTGATCGTCCTCGACTTCGGTTGTAGCGGCTTGCCGAATGCTGTTGCATCCGACTGCCGCTTCTTGGGACTAAGCCAACTCATCGCTCTCTTTGTCATAGGTGAAGACTTGCTTGACGTCGCTGCGAAGGGAGAGAACTCCGGCTGGCCTAGGCATCTTGAGCACCATGTAGGTATAGTGCGGTATTACCACGAATCGGGCGAGCCCTGGCCGCCCGAGTATCGTGTGGTATGCGGTCTCGAAGTCGGTGACCTCGAAGCAGATGTTTTCTGTGCGGAAGTTATCCCACATGCCGAAGGTGACCAGCAAAATTTATCTACCCAAGGGGTGTGGAAGACAGGCCGGGAATTATCCCGTGGAAGGGCGCAGTACTCGGCCGTAGTTCTGAACGAGTGATCTTCATCTCATCTAGGGTCTTGGCGAAGAGGATATTGAGCGCGCTGCCTCCATCTATAAGGACCCTCTTCAGCTTGATATTCTTGACAACCAGGTCCAGGACGACTAGATAGCATCCCGGGTGTGAGACCCAATCTGGATGGTCTGCACGATCAAACGTGATGGGCGTTTCTGACCAGCGCAGATATTGGGGGTGTCTGCTGTAGAGACCAAGTTAACGTCACGTGCTGTTAGCTTCTGCTTCCTTTTGGACTCGTATGCAGACGGCCCTTCGAAGATATGGTTGAGCTCAGCCTGGGGATCTTGAAAGTCGCCGGCTCGGCCCGAATCTGACTTGTCTTTGTCCTTGTCAGCGCCAGATACTAAAGTCTGCTAAAGCGCTCATTTTCGTCCTCCAGTCGGCAACGCTTGTTCTCTTCACGTTGGCGACGCCGAGCGTTGATGTCTTGGCGAAGGTCACGCCGTAGTTGGCTTCGGAGATCTTGGTTGTCGTGGCGGTTGTACTGGGGACGCCGCCAATTGTTGTTAGGGTTGCCGAGAGACATCTGCCGTGACTCCGCGTGCGGCTGACATGAGCCGACCGCTCGGCGTTGTGCTGATGCAGATGAGACCGCCGCTGGAGAACCCGATCGGCTAGTGCTGCTGACAAGCAGTAGATGTGATCATGGCTTTGATCCTCGCTATAGTCGGGGTGGCTTGATGATCAGGCCCGAACTGGAGCGTGTCCAGTAAGGTTGTGGCGGCCACGATGTTTTGTTGAGGCGTAACGAAGATGTCGTGGTCACCGAGTCATGTTTGGAGGATCTGTTGCTGAGCGATTCGCCCAACCTTGCATAGCTCGTCGTTGCGGGCTTCGCATTCAGCCTCCTCTTGATGTCGCAGTTGGCGGGCCCCCTCTTCTTGCTGCTCTTGTGCTCGGCGCACCTTTTGTGGAGGGGTTGAAGCCATGAAGATTTCTCGAGGCAGAAGGAAGCATGCTAGACTGTTGTCCGAACTGGTGTTAGAACTTCTATCCGACTTGGAGTCGGAATCTGAGTTGTTCATCGGGGTGATGACGACTCCGATCTCCCTAGATCCAGTCTCAAGTGGCTCTGGGCCGCGTCCGAATTGAACCGCAGGGGATCGGGTTTACCGCGTTGGCTGTAGATTGTAGATGTCTGCGGCGTCGCTGAGTCTATATGGGAGATTGACAATCTGCCCCCTTCCTCGCCCGATCCCGGCCGGCTCAAGGCCGAGTTCGAGTCGAACGTCGAAAGAGAGAGTTGTCCCGAGACCCGGACAAATGGAAGATTGTCACAGCAAGTCGACGAGGGTTGCTGCGGTGTCATGTAGGCCGACTGGCGTGGAGCCGGCTGGTTTCCCGACAGACCAGATCAAGTCTGAGTCGGCCAATCTGAGATTGCCAAATTGGTCGGCGACGAAGTCGAGGTTACCGAACGTGATCGTGTCTCCAGGGGAGAATTTGCTATCATCGACTCCGGTTGTCAAATCCATCGAGCTTATTAAAGTTGATCTCGCCGAAGCCCCTACCTGGCGCGCCAACTGTCGATGTTTTATACCGGCAATATGAATATAGGACTACTCGTCGGATCGAAACTCGGTGGACTGCAAAGGAATATAAAAGGTTTATACCGGTTCAGACCCTCGATATAAGGTAATACCCTACGTCCAGTTGTGGTATATTCCTTTGAAGATGTATGATTCTGATGAATCTCTATGTCTTGCCTCTCAAGGGGCGTCCCGTCTCCTCTTATATACTGGAGGACGGGGTTACAAAGTAGGAGTTCCAGTCGGACTACAGCCAAAGAATTTCCTCTTAGAGATATAACTTGTCCAACTAAGACTGTATATTCCTTATCGTAAAAGCCTAAGTCTGCCGAGTTCTATCATATCACTAATTACAAGGCTAGACCCATATTCTATCCGAATGGCCCATATGCTTGTCATGAAGTACCCGGGCCCATGGCCTCCACACTAGGAGGTGTGGCAAATGATATTGTTACCCTTGTTAATTACATTCTAATCAATTTTTCAAAACTAGCAATAAAATTCCTTGTAAGGAGTACTAGTACTTTGACAAGTATTTTGACAAAAATTAAATGCTATAATGTCAAATAAATTAAAACAGAGCGAGTAACTATATATCATTGCTACTGCATAGCACACTAGGCTAAAATGTAACTGCTTACATGTTAAAGAAACTCCTCCATAAGGTGTTGTTTCCGGTGTTATAAGTGAGGTTACGGGCGAGTAGAACCTGAGGAGACTAAAGGGTGTCAGTTGGGCGCATTGATGATGATGATTTACATTTTGTTGGGAGTTGCTGCTGAGTTAATAAAGTGGCTATTGGTACCTGTAATAAGTTCGATTGCATGGGCATGGGCGACAGCTATCCCTTCTTTACTTTTTTGTCGCTGTGGGGTTTACGTCCACTCCTCCTCTTTTATTAGTATGTTATAAGAATAAGACCATTCCTAATAGGAGATTTCATTTTTATGTTTTCAAGAATATTATATAAGCAAAAAAAATCTAGTGATAGTTAAAATATCTCATACAATGCATAGTTTTATTTTTATTGTTTTATAGGCAATACAATGCAAGAGATAAGTTGTATTGGAAATAGTGTAGACATGGTTTTATCTACATAAAACCTATTTCACTTCTCTCTTTATTAATTACTTGTCATATCATCAGAAATAGTGACATGACACTCTATTTAATGAGAATAAAACTCCCCATTAAAAGTAGCCTAAGTCCCATTAAACCCTCTAATGATTTATATCAAGAACACCCATCAACTCTAATAGGAGATATTAGGACCTTCTCCCCTCTCAACTACTAAAACCATTCGGAACTTCTTTGCAACATAGGGTTTGAAAAATATAGAAATAGAAAAATATAGAAGTGTCTTTGTTTAGCCAAATCCTAAGTGAAACAAAAACACAAGGACTCCGTAAAAGAATTCAACTCTCTCCGGTCATTTAAGTTCAGGGGTACCTTCATATATACTTTTTCAATATAAACAAACTATATTGCAGAAAATGAGATTATCTTTTTAATAGTAGTGTGATGCGCAAAATGTATATCCAACGGGTTAATTCCCAAGACAGAAGAAGTTCAAGATATGCTACAAACGTATAGATATACAGACCATACAAGATTGGAGGCCAAAAGACAGTACACATCATTAGAGAGTCCTAACCATACACATGACCATAAACGAGACAATAAATGGGCGCACCATTCTCCTAACCAGCCACGATGATCTAGCCGGTTTAGTCGATCCATGACACGACTGCATCCCTATATATTATTAGCATACGCAACGAGCTTAAGTTGCAACGAATGATAAATTAAGCGCACACACACAAGCAAACAGTGTGGTAGTGAAACTAACATGGCAGCGTCGCCGCTGCCGAGGTGGGCTCCGACGCCGAGCCCAACTAGGCCGCTGAGGACGCCGGGTACCCCTACCGCCGGCGGCGCCACCACGTCGCCGTGGCGCAGCTGCGTGCCGTCGATCACGTTCAGCTCCATCTTCTTCCGAGCGCCGCGTGGTCTCCCCGGCGGCAGCCACGACGTCGACCATCAGTACAGTCACCACGGCGGCATTGCGCCTCTCGACGGCGTGGAGGCCGTCCAACGGCGGCAGGACGAGATCATGACGACAGCCACGGCCTGTAGCCGTGGAGTGTTTCTGACGTGGGATGATCTCTCGGTGACGGCGCCGGCCGCTGGCGGCAGGAAGGGCCGCGCCGTGATACTCGACGGGCTCAGCGGGCACGCGCGCCCCGGCGAGGTGCTGGCTCTCATGGGGCCTTCCGGCTGTGGCAAGACCACCTTGCTTGACGCCTTAGCGGGTAACCAACTTCCCAATAAGTTCATAGATTCGTTAAAGATCAAATGTTTAATTTTTTGGATTCTGTTAAATAATAATGTTAGCCGTTAGACGTAACTTTAAGATTTGGAACATGGGAAGTAAGTTCTAAGTTATTTTTAACTTGTTATATTAGCACTTTTAATCTGTTATAGTTGTCATTATCGATCATGTATAACTTTAGTTATAAATTTGTACAATTCAGTTATAAATATATGCAATTGCATCTAACTTATCGATCGTGTGCAAATTTAGTTATAAATTTTGTACAACTCAATCATAAATATGTGTAACTACAATCGATTGATGGATTCATTTTTTTAACATTTCATCAATAGACATTTCCGTAAGTTCATTACTATTAGTTAGGTTCTTTAAAAAGTAAAAAAACAACTTTTAAGTGTTGATAAGGGTGGCCAATTTACATATAATTCAACAAATCATATATTCTAAGTAAACTTCTGTGTTTATTTAAAGAAAAGTAAACTTGTGTGCTGCATGCTGTTAATTTTACCATATGTACTATTTATTCATGACCATATAGGCTAAAAATTCATGTAGTAATTAATTGGAATTGGCACGCGGACAAAAACGACTTTTAACAAACAATTAATTAATTAATTCAAGACAAACGAGACAAATACGATGCACATCCCAGCAATGCATCTGGTTACCGTTAGAAGTTACAACTTTGGAAGGTACATAGCACGACTGTCGCGGACAGAGCACAAATACTACGCTGTGGAGTACAGTTTTATTAGTAGATCCTCTGTCCATGTGTAGTGACGGGCACCAATTCAGGGGTTTTGGAGTTCATTCTGTGAAAAAAAAATACTAGTACCACGTCTTAATGGCCTAATTAATTACTCGGATTTTAGTAATTCTACAAGCCAGATATGTTCAATACTTTTGACATGCATTCATATTTTTGTGAAGTTTGAATATTCTTAAAAGGTTAACAAGTAACAAAAATGGTAGAGATGGCCAACATATTTCACATACATGAATATATGCGTGCCAAGGTACTTGCACTAACATTTGAGTCTAAAGTAATTTTGTTTTATATCAAAATCAAATTTACGATAAAACTAAACAAGCCTTTACTAGTACACAGAAGGCAATAGATGCTGCGTCATCGCTGCTACCTGTTCCTTTACGGTCGGAGTGTGTGCTGTTCATAAGAACAACTGGCAGCGATACCGAAATATCTATGAAAGTTTTTTTTATAGACACCTGAAGCGACAGTGTAGCGTATATTATATTTGAAAAAATAGATAAATTTTTTATACAAAATTAGATGAAGACAAAATTATAGAAATCAACAAGATCTACAAATTTATATGTGACAACTCTTTAATTTGAGATCATTTACATGCCTAAATGACTTCTGATACAGAGACAAGCAACCCGCCAAATTTATAAAGCTCAATAAAATCTATAACTTTACGTTGAAGTCATCTATAATATCAAATAATATCAAATATGTAATAAGTTTTGAGCTAGGAGAGTCAAAAGAAAGACATGCTATTCAGTTAAGAAATACTCTAGTGGGATGATAAATAGGCTACATGTGAAGAGAGAAGCCAAGTGTTTGAATCCCACATAATGCACCTACTAAAAGTCGTATATACATACCTTGGGAAATATGAAATAACTTTTCGACCTTTTTCGCGCATAAAAAAATCCAAATTCCAAACCAGATTATCGTTGTCCGTTCAAGGCTTAAACCGGCGGCGACAGCTGACAGCAGTGCCAATGGAGAACCAAGTATCACTGCTTCTTCTTAGCTAGCGCAGTTTGGCAGGCCGGGGCAACCCCGTCGATTGCAGCCCTTACGACTCTCCAGGCTAGCTAGTAACTATACCTACGTACTATGTTTGTGCACGGGAGAGGAGACCATATTCAATTGGATTACTGTAGGACGCATGTAGGACAGCTTTCAGCCAACTGTTTCCATGTTATGCTTTAACGTATTGCTAGCTCTAGTTATGAGTATTGTCTGTGCAAGAAATAATAGCTCCTATTTTGGCGTTAGTGCATTTTGCATTGATGAATGGTTCGCACAATAATACATATATTTGCAACAATATATCTGGCTGAGCCTTGGTACAGAAATATTCATATATAAAACCAAAATAAATTGATCAGGAAAAAAATAAAATAAATCACAACAGAAGTAAAGAAGCTTTAAGTTTAGTAAACGGTTACTAAACATAATATATAGCTTTTATTCCGGGTGTATGAATTTTATATTACACATAAATTATTAAATTTTTACTACTACAAATACATTGTACTTTTTTATTGGACCAATAATGTTATGACGAACAATAAGTAGTCTAGCTGGACAGAAATGGTTAACATATGTATACCCTTTTCATAATTATTAATATATCAAACTTTAATTTTCTTCTCAACAGAACCAAAACAGAATGTACAAATAATTAAGAGGATATATATATATATAAAATGTGTGTGTGAACTTAATTAGTACCATTGATTATCAGCACGGGGAACGAATTGATGTTGGAATAAGCACGAACACTAATTAAAATTTGGACCACTTTCGTTTTTCCATTTTGAAATGTGGCAAGATTACCACCAAGTATCACCTGCTGATCACTTTTTTGGTTGTTAATTTGATGCTTGACTCCAAGACGAGACATGTTTTACACATATTTTTTTGTAGTACAGTAGTAAGACTTAATTAAACTGTACATACATGTGTGCTGTGCTCTGATTAGTCACACGTTTGAACAGGGAGGCTGAGCCCCAACATGAAAATGAGAGGAGACATCCTGATCAATGGCCTGCGCGAGAAACTTGCGTTTGGAACATCCGTACGTTTTCACATAAAATGAAATCGATTTGTTGAAATGGAATTGATACTGACATATACATATATATAGGCACACACACACGTATACATATACTATGCACACAACTAATTCGCTTGGACACATGTACGTATATGCATTAGGCCTACGTGACCCAGGAGAACATGTTGATGGCGACGCTGACGGTGACGGAGGCCGTGGGATACTCGGCGCAGCTGCAGCTGCCGGACTCCATGCCGGTCGCCGAGAAGCGGGCCCGCGCCCACCGCGCCATCAAGCAGATGGGGCTCGCCGCGGTGGCCGACGTCCGGATAGGCGGCCGCGTGTGCAAGGGCATCAGTGGCGGGCAGAGGAAGCGGGTGAGCATCTGCGTCGAGCTGCTGGCGTCGCCGGCGTTGCTCTTCCTCGACGAGCCGACGAGCGGGCTCGACAGCGCGGCGTCATACCACGTGATGAGCCGCATCGCCGGACTCGCCAGGAGGGACGGGATGACGGTCGTCGCCGCTGTGCACCAGCCGAGCACGGAGGTGTTTGAGCTCTTCCATGGCCTCTGCCTTCTAGCCAGCGGGAGGACGGTGTATTTTGGGCCAGCTTCAGATGCAATTGATGTAAGTTCCAGCAAGCATATTGGCTTGTTTAAAAAAACTACTTCCTCTGTTTTTACACATGACGTTTAACCATTAGTTTTATTTAAAAATTTAGTGCAAATATATAAAAATTTAAGTTGTGCTTATAGTATCCTTAATTAACGATAAAACAATTTACAGTTTTACATAGTTTTTCTAATAAAAATGAATGGCCAAACATTAATTATGTCCAAAAGATAACTACGTTTGTTTAAAAACCGAGGTAGTAACAATCACTAGTGTTGCAATAGTTGGACATGTGCGACTAACAGTAATACCAACATCAAGATCTGAAACCTTAGCTCCTTAGTGTTGATTAATTTGTGATAAATCTTAATACTTTATATAATAGCATTAGAAAAGTACCACGCTACAAATTAATTAACACTGAAAGATTTAGAACGATATAGAGTACCTCACTGTTTTATATGCATGGATATATAATAAATAATGCAAATTTGCAAATCAGATTGTAGTATATATGTGTCTACGGGCTCTAGACACAGGGTGATGCCTAAAGGTAATTGTACTAATAATAACTTATCATTAATTATTAAGCCCTTCAATCATTTTCGAAATTTAAGAGGACAGTCCTTGCACAAATATGTGTATACCAATTACGACTATCAATGGGAGTTGGAAATTAGAATTTTATTTTCCAACCATGATGGCTTTGTTACCTTTTTCTTCTCAGCCCCTTCCCTTAGCTTCAAGATGGCAACTGATGGAGGTTTGGTTTTCTACAACCATATTACTTTGGAAACGAAAGTTATACAGGATAGTCAAACATACATTTTAAAATTTTGACTAGTACTCATATAACTCATCACACATGATATATGGTAGGTAGCTAGTTTCAAATATGAATATCTGTAACTTCTTGCGCAAATTTTACTAGCACATATAGCCGGTTTCAGATTAGTAATCTTAATATGCCAACAATAAATTAGTATTAATAAATACATGAGGTTATTCAATTGATGGACTATATAATTATATAAACAAATTACACCCCTATATGGCATACAAAATAAGGTACACAAGATACATGCAATAAATTTGTTACACAGCCCTATTTAGCATGGCTCCAACTCCATAAAAATTAGTTTTTCAGACTAAATAAAGAATTAACCTTTATCACGTAATTTTTTTTTCTAAAATGTGAACATGATGTCGCATCTTAATAATCACTCAAAAGATCTAGTGTCAGGTTATGCCAAACAGCTGGGCTTACCCATTTTAAATGAAAGGGGGGCCGGGAAAGTACCTATATATACATCATTGTCTATATTTATTTAGCCTTTCAGCGAATCGCGTGGTGCTTTATGCTGCACTGAAATTTGATGAGCAAATTAACAACTTATCAATTATTAATGTTCGTCCTAGGTCGAAGAGACCACCTAAGAACACCACTCCCCTCTTTTTTGTTGGTAAAGATTGCTAGTGCTGACGTTACAGGAAGGTCAGAATTGCGTAGTAGTAATACATTTTTTTTCAGCACACATCACCTTCCGCATTGATGTGTTATGAGATGCCGATAGATTAAATCGACAGTAAGAGGGTTACTGCAGTGTTATACTGTTGGTAGATAGGAATTTATTCCATAAGCTGTA
Organism: Oryza meyeriana var. granulata; assembly: GCA_003991445.1. Lineage (NCBI taxonomy): Eukaryota > Viridiplantae > Streptophyta > Magnoliopsida > Poales > Poaceae > Oryza > Oryza meyeriana. The sequence continues at coordinate 162,320 of RYFJ01001021.1, forward strand.
CGCATCATATTAATTATTGCTTTGCAGAGAATAGAAATAGCAGAGTGATGGAGACCGTACATACTACCTTACCACTTCATTTTCCTGACGCTGATAGCATATTAATTATGACCACCAATATATCACAGGGTAATCCTGTGTGTCCACTATTGGCCACCGCATCTTAGGATCGTTGTTTTCTGGTTTTGCAACACCTACATGAATGGCTGGCAGTGGAAATGTCGGATACAAAACCCTAATGGCTCCTAATTTATCTTTACTTGCCATGTTACATAATAACGGTGGCTGAATATACATCATTGATGTACGTAGAGGCTATATTCAATTTCATTATTAAAAAACAGATACGTAAAAGGTGTACTCAAAAGATATTTTCATATATCTGTACAGAAAACTTTGGAAAATAGTTTAAGCTGTAGTCTACATCCATATCTTTTTTTCGTCTTCAAGTGGTACGTACGTAGTACATAACACATCAACTTAATTAAACAAGGGTGCACTTAAGCCAATATTAAAATTCTATTTATTTGTGGTGGATGGCCTTTCATATTTTTGAAAATTAACAGTTTACCAATTAATTAGCGTTCTAGCATATCAAAATTAATACACTTTGAACATGGGTCGTTTAATATGCTATTTATCTGCTTTTGAAAGTTGAGGGTGAAAGTCATACAGAAGATTAATTTAAGGTAAAAGGTAGTGGACTCCGAGAAGAATACGTTCATGGTCAAGAAGTAGATTTTACCTTTTTTTTTATAAATTTTAATCTCAGTATGAATCTCCTTAAATATATTTACCAATCAATGGCAGTTCGATTTTTTTATGAGGCTATAGATCAAAAGGGAGGAAAATACTAATCTTTTACTAAAAGCACTTCCTAAATATTTTCTCTGTAAATAAATCAATGCGTGCTTAAATGGGCGCATTGCACACAGATGTACATGTTTGTGATTTGATCTTTCTTTGTGTGTTTTAGTTCTTCGATGCTAATGGCTTCCCATGTCCCTTGAGGAGGAATCCTTCTGATCACTTCCTAAGGATGATTAACAAAGATTTTGAGGTATTAAATGAATCTTGAGGCTGTCTTTATCAGTGAAATCGTTTTATGCTGCATTTATATGATTATTATATTTTTGGACATTCACCACATGTATGCCCTATTTGGATTGGTAATGTATGAATAGGAATCTGAAGAAGGATCTACTATTGTATCTCCACGTGCTGCTGAAGTGATCCAAACACTAATGGGTTCTTTCATCTCTCGTGGTAGCCTGAGGACTGAAAAGGAAGCACGTGCAACGATTAAGAAGGTTTTCTTTTCAAAATTGTACAGTCATAAAAAAATGGATGCATTTTTAAACATAAGTTATTGTTCTGATTTTTATTTTCAAACATTTTACAGGGTACCTCTCTAATTCCGCAAAGGCAGGCAACATTCTTGACGAAGACATTTGTTCTAACCAAAAGATCAATTGTTAACATGCACAGAGACACAGGCTACTATTGGTTGCGTTTTGTTATCTACATTGCCATTTGCTTAAGCATTGGTACAATTTTCTTCAATATTGGCTCCAATTTTGCATCCATCCAAGTAAGTGATATATATCTCTAATATTATAAAAAGGGAGTCATCCTCCTTTTCCAACCAACGCACTTCCCCACATAAAAAACCATTCTCCCAAAAAAACCACCTCATCCAAAAAAATCCGAATCACTCTCTCTTAAAAAACCACTCTATCAAAAAAACCGATGTTTCCATAAATAAACCCAGTAAATCCCGTTGCGATGCACGGACATGGTACTAGTATAAGGTAAAGCTGTAGAAAGTTAAGTATGTGTGACATAGGCCAGACTTCTTCATTTCAGGCAAGAGCTTCCATGCTAATGTTTACATCAACCCTATTGACAATGATGGCAATTGGAGGATTTCCATCTTTTGTTGAAGATATGAAGGTAAATTTCAAAATTAAGTTTGCATGTACAGTTTTTCTCAAACAAATTAATTAAAGTGTGCTGGAGCTTCCATTGATGTCTCATTTCATGTTCAGATATTTCGAAAAGAACGAATGAGTGGACATTATGGTGCAACAGAATTTGTATTATCGAATACAATCTCCTCAATTCCATACTTAGGCCTCATCTCCATAATTCCAGGGGCAATAGCCTATTACTTGACTGGGCTTCAAAGAGGAATAGATCATTTTATCTACTTCGCCGCAGTTCTGTGGGCTTGCACAATGTTGGTAGAAGGACTGATGATGATTGTTGCAGCAATTGTGCCAGATTTCCTCCTTGGGATAATCACTGGTTCTGGTCTACAAGGGGTACTAATGCTCAATGCTGGTTTCTTCCGGTTGCCAAGTGATCTGCCAAAACCACTATGGAAGTACCCGACTTATTTTATCTCATACCACAAATATGCAACCCAGGGACTGTACAAGAATGAGCTATTGGGTTTGGTCTTTGAAGATATAGGCGGCGGTGGAATCACAATTACTGGTGAATACATCCTAAAGAATTACTTACAAGTGGAATTAAGCTACTCTAAGTGGGTGGATCTTGCAATATTAGTTGCAATGATCATAATTTACAGGGTGCTTTTCTTAGTTATCATAAAGATTTCCGAGATTGTGAAACCAAGGATGTTTCACTTTCTCTGTGCTTCAAAGGTATAACAATAGTTGTTATTAAGTACCATTGTATCTACGGAACATGATGCTCGTTCTTATATAGCTATCAGTGATTTATGGTGATGATTAGAACAACATCATGTATATTACTGAATATATGAAATTGTCGTTCTATCCCTTGAATAAACTGTCTCATCATTGATCAGTAGTTCACTTTACTGAACTACCCTTGGTCTTCTATTTTTTCAAGGCAGTAATGTTTGTGCAAACTTGCTCTGACAGGACAGGTTCTATTTTTCACTAATCCAAATATAGCACAAAACAAATCCAAGCTTAATTATATTATTAAGCTTTCCCTTGTAAAATTGGCAAGCTATTTCTATCTCCGTACGGGCTACAGGGAACTAAGAGCAGGTAGGAGTTGGATGAAGCACCGAACTCTGGCAAGGACCCATGTTGTGATAGAGAGATAGGCGGCAATGCAACTGTTGAAATTATTATCTGGGCTAAGACTTATATAGAGAATAATTTCTAAAATCACAAAGACCAATCTTATTGAAGGTATGTATGTGAATCTTTCAGTATCACCCTGCTAGTTCTATAAGAGTGAGACTATTTTAAAAGAGTGAATGCTTTTCTAGCTAGCCAGTTGAGTAATGTGTGTGGGAGAGAACAAGGAAACACGTGCACTCGCCTCGCATCGCCGGGTCAGGGCCTGGCGAAGGGCGCGTGTACACATGAATGGTCTACTAAAATTGGCTCCTAATACTTGCGTAGAGACGACTTCCTTTTGCACCTGGATATATTATGCACGACTTATCCGGTTCAGTTACGAGTTATGGAGATTGTGCAGGCATCCAGATCACGCATTCTGATATCTCTATATATACCCAACCGCGGGTCTCCACACGACTAGGGTTTACCTCTCCTCTGTACTGCATCATTGTACGTGGTCTACTCCATCGCGCCTGCCTGTATGTTCTATGTGTGTTGCTGCTCCGAACACTTCTGAACAGAACCACCGGTACGGATCAATCATGTTTAGTACTTCTGATTTATTCATGTGTAGTTCTATCGTATAAATGTCTAGATCATATCCATATAAGATGGTTCTATTAGTTTACATATTTAATGTCATAATTTATTTATGAAATAAATTAAATACATATATGCTTATATTTCCAATAGCAATAACCTATCAAATATTGCAACATGCATACATTACTACAGGAGCATAGCTTCCAAAAAGTAACCATAAATGTCTCTGAATTGGCTTTTATTTGAGTGATACATTGGTTACTCCCTCTATCCTAAAATATAGCTATCTTTAGCATTTAAATTTTGTCCCAAAATATAGCTACCTTTCTACTTACTCTCATATTTCAACTAACTACAATCATCTCTTATTTAATTTCTCCATCTATTTTTCTATCTTAACCAATCAGAATCATCGCTCATTTGATTTTACCTTTATCCTTAGTATATCCTTAGTATTCGTGTCCAATTTTAAAAGTTCTTATATTTTAAAACGGTGGGAGTAGCCAACGAACGGATTTCTCAACCCATGTATCACTCAAATACAAGCCAATTCAGAGATATTTAGGCTTACATTTCGGAAACTATGCTCCTGTAGCAATGTATGCATGTTGCAGTATTTGTTAGTCGTTTTGTTCTTATGCCATTAATCTAGCTTATCACATTTGTAAACTATTGCCACATGCATACACTCCGCCCTTAGCATCCACGATGCAATATCTCATGGAGGCCCTGCACCTTTCTACCTCACAAACCCCTATTAATTGGGTATGCCAATGTCAATTTCTTCTTGAGTACACCGAATATACGTCCTGCATTCCTACTGGACTACTTGAGATTCGTATTCCAAATTAGTAACATCTTGCTGGGAAACTTAATAATTTGATAGTGCACAACTAACAGTTGGATCATATGAGGTTCACAAAAGAGGGAAGACAATTTGTAACGTTGATCAATGTTGACAGTAAGGCTATTCTCAGTGATGTGTTTCACTTCACTATTTCCAATACCGCCACATAGAATGAAACTATGAATGAAACAACCTCTCTCAATAGAGAGTTTTATTTCACCGTTTCCAAAGATACCCATAGCGTTTAATTACTGCATGAAACTCTCATGAAATATCCATTGAGAATACTTCTTGAGTTTCATCCCAACGATGATGAAACAAAAGTTGCCTCAGTGGGGTTTCACACAGTTTCCAAGATCTTGGAAATGGGTTGGACTAGTTTTATCCCTATGAAACTTTGTTAATCTCTTTCATCATAAATACCCTGCCATGTCACTAGAATTGCTGATGTGGCATGTTATTTATTGTCATGAAACTCCTCATGAAACCCCCACTGAGAATAGCCTAATACACGAGGAATGTCCATATCTGATTCTGATGGGGTTTGCCTTTTTCATCCCCCATGAAGGCTTCTGTTTTGTTTGAAATAAATATTCCCCTTGTCCAACATTACTTTTCATGATAGCTAAAATTACCATAAATATATGGTCATGTGTAACGGATGAAAAAGGTCATACGTGACAGGTGAACCACCCATAAGAGTGAATTGGTAGTGATGACTGAGCCACGTAATTGGCGGTTGGTCACCCATTGCCCATCCATAATGTGTACAAAAGGAATAAAAAAAATCCCCATTGGATGCTCTCACCGTCGCCATGCTCGTTGTGCTACCAGCTCACTGTCGTCACCGTGCTCAGTCTGGCGCTGCCTGCTGCGTCCTCGGAAGCCTGTCGCAGTGGCCATGCCCCTCCGACCCTCGGACTGCTGAGCTACTGAGGTGGGGCTGGCCACATTCAGCTGTCTGTAATGTCTCTCTCCCATTAACTAATATAGACCAATAAAAGAGAAATGTTTTTATCTGCAATACCTGTATTAGTTCTAGAAGACCAGCTGATACATACAAGATATCGGTGAATCATTGTCAAACCTGTTTTATTTATTTTACATAGCCCTTACATATGTTATAGTCTCGGACAGAATCCGAGACATACAACGACATATTACAAAAGTAGGCAACGGAAAACACGGATAGACCTAATACCCATGGGCAAAAGATTGGGATCTAGATTAAAACCCTAAAACTCGTCGTACTCAGCTTGCTCCTGGAAATAATTGCAGAGGTAGGGTCTTCATCTTTATAAACTTCTGAGGGAGAAGTAGGCAAGAGTGAGTACACGAGGTACTCAGCAAGTCATGGAAATAAGTGGCATACAAAGTTTAGCAAAAAATGCTAGGATTTATTTTGTAAACGTGATTTTTGAAGATTGAGTTTTTTTTCGAAAATATTCTAAGTGTGCTCTTTAAGTTGTCGGAAAGAAAATCACGCTTTAATCCATTCCGTGAGTTGCTTTGCAACAACTCATCATAATTAGGTTAGTCGGGAAGAGAGTCGCGTGTCAACCCATTCCACAAGTCAGAGACTTATCATATTTTCCAATTCGGAGCGTACTCTCCATCAGTACCTCCATTTAGGTAGATTCTTATTTTTAAAACCGTCACTTAAATCAAACAACTCAACTATGGTGTCAGTCAACACGCCGGGTCACATAACCCCATTTCAAGCCACACAGGCCATCCATCGGCTACACAGACCGATTCTGGTAACGAATCCCAACCCGCAAAACAGTTACACAGATATTTGTGAAATAAATCTATGCTAGATGAATCACTTCACATTCGCTTGTAACCATGGGCACGGTTGTTCAAACAGTTTATAAACCTTTGCAAAGGGTGCACGTTTTACCCACATGACGGGAGCTTACTCCTACACTGACCAAGTGGGGAGATTCGTGACAAGACCTTTCCGAAGCCTTTTTAGGATAGCATGTTGCCTTATAAATGGGTCCACTTAACCAAGTACCCGGAACTCATTTCCAGTACTCAGGAACATGGTTATATCACCCTCATGGCACCCAGCCGCTCCCACATTTATTAGCAACCGAACGATCCTGAGAACACTAATTACTCAGCCAGGGGCATCCCATTCTACCCATGTGGTCACACTGTATTATGCTCAGTGCAATTCTCCAAGAAAATGGTCCTTATATGCCACGTGAAGTCCGAGCCACACAGGCGGCGACGACCCATGACCAGATTTTATAAAACAAATTTAGTTCACAAACGCTCGACCAAGGACGTCGAGGTTTTAAACCATTTTATATAAACCCTAGTTTTTCCATCATCATGTTTTAATTTAAATAAAAGGGGGTCGTCGATACCCGCACACAAGTACGAGTACCAGGACGATAGGGTTACAAAGGACAGGGCAAACAAATTATTCAAGGGAGGTATTATGCCGCAAATGAGTTAGGCTTGATAGATTGGACTTGCGAATCGTGGCCGAAAAATAATCGTGTTCCTAAATATGCATATTTCAGAAATCAAAAATAATTTTTTAAAATCATGGGTTCAATATGGTCAAGGATGACTTGTCTTGCTCTTGGTCCTGCGGGTTCTCGACGAAATCCTCGGTCTGTGACTCCTCGGTACAGGTTTCTACGTGTCGCAAAAAGAAAACAAACAAAAATACCCAAAATCAGGACCTATTAAGTATAACTAATAGTACCAGTGTGTAGATCTCATTTTTAGAAAAATTTTGAGAGTTGAATGGGCTCAAATGGAGTTACGGTTTAAAAGTTATGATTTTTTAAAATTTTATTCAATTTCTTGTGATTAAAAGGAATTAAAGTTGGTTAGGAAAGAAAAGGAATAAAAGAAAAGAGACTCAGAGGCTGACTGCTAGGGCCTTGATGTCAGAGGGAAAGAGAGGGCTAGGGGGCTCGGAGGCTAACAAGTGGGGTCGGGTTGTCAGCGAGGAGAAAGGGGCACAAGGGCTGACATGCAGGACCAGGGTGTCAGCGGTAGGGAAAGAGGATGGAGGCACTGACGTGTGGGCCTGGTGTGTCGGTGAGGAGAGAGGGGAGCGGATGCGCTGACAGGTGGGGCTGGGTTGTCAGCGGCTGAGGTGGAGGCCGAGGTGGCCCGCGTCAGTTGACGCAGCGCCCATGTGGCTTTACCACGTCGGCTTGGACCGTCGGGTTGACCTCGGCATAGATCGACGGCCGACGGCGGCTGGAGTTGATCTCACCAGCGGTGGCGAATCCCGGCGAGCGGCCGATGGCGACGAATAGTGGAGAAGACGAGGAGTCTTGTTAACGGCCCGGATTAGACGATTAGGCGGCAGAGGATGGCTGGGGACGGGGTTCAGTACCGGCGGCAGCGGCGGAGGGGTTTGGGATTCAGCCATTTGGGTACGGTGCATTGAGAGGATGAGATGGGAGGAGGGTATGTTGTCACTACCTGTGTCGATGTCGCGTATTCATCGGTGATGGCAGACGATGGCATTGGAAATTGGGGATTTCCTAACCCAGCGCTAATCGGCGTTGGGGATGGGCGAAGGGGAGTCGCGGGACTACGGGGAGTATGGTTGTGGCGGCAGGTTGGCTGATTAGGGTCTGGAACGGCAGCGGTGTTCAGGTCAGTGCGCTAATGGCGACGGCGGAGTGAGGATTATGGCAGCAAGCTAGTTGGGCTTGGCTTCTCAGTGGCCGGAGAAGAGGAGGCTCTGCCCTATTTATAGTGGAGGTCTTGAGCTAAAGGACGGCGGACTAAGTCGGTGGGAACAGGGAAGTGGAGCTCGAGCTCGGCCGATAGGACTTGGCAATGGTGCCGGGCTGTGGCTCACATCAGCGGCACTGCAGAGAGGAAAAACGGGGCGTGGGGTGGATGGCTATGCGACGAAAGAAAGCCCTCACGCATATGGATTGACTTCCCGGGCTTGACGGTGAGAAAAAGGCTGCGGCGGCCATGTTGCTCTTGACTCCGGTGCTCGGGATGAGGTGACGGCGCGGATTTCTTGCTGAAGCTCTAGCAAGTTGGGACGGGGAGTTTGACGAGGGCGTCTCGAGCTTAAATGGAGTGTGGCAGGGAGGTATGGGTGAGGAGAGATCGAGAGAGATCGGGAGAAGAGAGAGGGAGAGCAAGTGGCGGGAAGAGGAAGACAACACTGTCGTTGGGGCTGATAGGCACGGCTGGGTGGCAGGGCTCATTTGCGCCATCCACATATGGCATCGGGCGGCTAGAGAGAAAGTGGAGGGATGAGTGGCTATCATGCGGGGCCCGTGCAGATTTTTAATCCGCGCGTGGCGGTTGGGCCAGGTGGGTCATGCAGGGAGAGAGAGAGAGAGCAGGCCAAGAAGGGAGAGAGGGCGGCCCAATTGCACAGTGCCACTTAATATTTTCCAGAGGCTTTTTGGGTTTGTGTTTGAGGTTTTAAATTTGAAATTTTGATTTTTAGATGGGAATTTGAATTCAGGGAAAAAGAGGGGAATTTTGGGAGGGCTCTTGGGACTGATTTTGAAGGAATTTTGAGATCACACATGGCACAAAGAATCACAAATCCAATTAGGAGCCAATTTTTGCAATTAGATTTTTATTTAAAATAGTTTTAAAACAAAGGAAAAACATGGGCACTACACTGTCGTTGTTGTGGCCACCCCCCTTCGAAGCCCTTCTCCATCGCTATCACCATGCTCATCATCGAGGTCCCTGAGGTTAGGGCGGCTAGATTTGGCCACCATCCCCATAGCTGTGCCCCTCCAAAGCCCACTGCTACCGGGTGCCCCTCCGAAGCCCATTGTTGTGGCCCCTACTTTGGCACTAAGGTCACCGAGGTGGTAGTGGTTAGATTTGGTGGCCTCCGACCCTAGGGATGCTAGATCCAATGCTTGGTAAGGGAGAGAATAGGCGGAGGCATGGAGGAGAGTGGTGAAGGTGGTGGCACTACAGACGAGAGGCGGTGGCACTTGAACTCAGGACAGAAGGTGGTGGCCGTGGGGGAGATAGTGGTGCATGGAGTAGTGCACGGTGGAGGTTGATGGCGGCAGAGAGAGGAGTGTGCGAGCTTGGGATTGGGAGCGTGCGAGAGAGATAGCAAGAGATTAGGAGGAGTCGGGCAGCTATAGTAGGTGTGCAGTATGTCATCCATGACAATTCAAAAAATGACGGGTAGTACTAATGAACCTATACAAATGTCTTTATTATCAGTTACAGTTCGTATGATGTAACATCCTTTTTTTAGCCTAAAAAACTAATTTAATAAAAATCTAAGTTCAAAAATTTGGTTTTTTATGTGTATCTAGGATCTGGTGCCAATATCTCGATCAAAATCAATCTTGGCACTCCTTGAATCCCACCTCAAAGAGGCCTCTTCGTATTCAAATATTGATATTCGAATTACGTCCTTAATTACTCCTATGAATAGATCAAAATTTCCTATGTTATCTTCACAAAAATCCAAAGCACACCTTGGCATCCTCCAAATTATAAAAAGATTCAAAAACCAAAAACCAATCCAAAATCTCTTTGGAGTTCCATCTTTCCAAGTTTATTCAAATTCAAAACTTTATCTCAAAAGCCCTTTGTCGGTGAAATGGGAACCGGGGCTCCCATCACTTGTGGCTTGGGGCGGAATGGCGCCATGACATCACGATGTCACAGGCCGCATGTACAGCTTGTGGCTGCTATGAAGTTAAGCCTGGGATCCCCCAGGCACAAGAACGAAGGTCCTGAGCTCGTGCCCCCACGGTGTGAGCTTGGGGCGTCTCTCGAGCTCATGTCCATGGTAGGCCACGCTCGGGGTGCTGCCTAACCCTGCGCTCGAACTCGGCTCCCCCGACCAGCTCGGGGAGCGCGCGGAGGCAGGAGTATCAATGATGACGCGATGGAGCCTGCGCCTCGCTTTGGTCTCCTCGTGCCTCTTCAATTAAGGACGACATGACATATATATATCGGGCATGAGGCGTGGGGGACAGAACGACTCTACACCCCTACGCCGAACGCCATCATCACCTTTTCCTGACAAGGGGCATGGGCTGGCAGGTAGTGTGGTTGACTACCATGCCACCTATGCTAGCCTACTCTGTCCCACCTGCTTCTGCGGGGGGCTGACGGATGGATCCCCTGGTAAGCGTGGCAAGCCCAAGCTTCCTCCGCAAGCTCTCGACGGCCCGGTCTGAACATGTAACGAGTGACCATTTCTACCCTCTAGACCTTCTCTGAGAGGGGACCCTAAGACCACAGTCGATCGGGCCCTCCGGCCAGGGCAAGACATGACCAAGCATACCTAATTCTCCGGCCTGGCCTCCTCATCCCTTCTCCCATTTCCCCACCCAGCAGGCTAGCCCACGCGGCCTCACTTCCTCTCCCCCTTTCCTCCCTGGACCAGCCATGGCCTCACCCCGCCGGCCCGCTCCTGCGTGGCCCACGGCCTTCTTCCATCTCTCTCCACCGCCTCTTTCCCTCCCTGCCCAGGCCATAGGCCCACAGCTTCGCCCCGCCAGCCCATGGCCCACAGCCCTAGCCTCTTCCCCATTTTTTCCTCCCCTATGCGCCTGATCAGCTCCACATGAGTGCGCACTCTGCCTCACTGCCACTAACAAGTGGGCCCACCTCCTCGCTATTCCCCGGTCACTCATGCCATGCTCCCCGCGTGGACGTCCCCTTTGTCCCACTGACCCCGCTTGTGCTGTGACCCGTTCAACATTTTGCCCCACCCACCACCACATCGTGCCTGTGCCACTGTACATGATCCACCCTCCCCATGCGCCACAGTCCACGTCAAAGCCGTGCCACAACAAGCTCCAAGACCCCACTGCAAATCCTGGCCTCTCTTTCACCCTTTCCGTGGTTTCCTAGTAGGGAATGCGGCGCCATGCCCCTGTCCCGTCCTAGGAAACCTGGCACCGTGTGTCTACTCCCCTAAAACCTGACCACCGCCCCATCCCCACCTTTTTCACTGCAGTCTTGCTGCATCGCCGTCTCCTCGCCGCATCACATCGTCATCGCTACGCCACGTGATGCTACACCACTGTCCCTCCCCACCCCCAAGAATCCTGCCACCACGCCATCTTGCTCCCGGGAACCCGCTGCGAATCTTGCTTGCTCGCGCATTGCCGTCACCTATCTGATCATCATCACCTCTGCTCGCCATGCACCACATGACTAGCCACCCATCTATTCTTCTCTACTAAACCGTCCTGTCACCGTCCATCAATGCCACCTTGGCCTCGCCTGGAAACCTGACACGACTGCCACCTCGCCTCACCCGCGCCGCTATAAACCCCCTCCAAGCTCATTCCTCCCTCCATCCTCCTTGTTCTCAATTTCTCCCTTTCTCTCTCTTGGATCTCTCTCTCTTTTTCCCTCCTATGAGCCGCCGCCTCGGTGAAGCCCCGGTGCCACCGAGATCGTCGCCGCCGATGAAGCCTCGCCGGCCTCCACCACCTCTCTCCCGGACGCCAACCGCGCCCCCTTCCTATGGAGGCCATGAGCTCCGGGTACCTCACGGAAGGCAATATGGTCACTCGGATAGAAGGTGGGCCTACCATGTAATTAGGGATATAGTAGAACTCGGCTTTATGTTACCTTGCATGACAAGGAAAGGGATATAGTCCTAGCTGGTTACTTTGTATTCCTAGAGAGAAATCCCCTGGTCGAGTTCGGCCAGGATTTCTACCATGTAACCTTGCCTCCTCGGTATATAAGGAGAGGCAAGGAGCCCCCTAGGGCTGGCAATCAACTTCAACCTCGAAGGCAATACACAACAACTGGAAGTAGGGTATTACCTCGCCTCTAGGGCCTAAACCAGGATAAATCTTTTGTGTCCCTTCGCATCCATCAAGTTTAGGTCTTGCGAATAGCCCCATAATCAATACAGCCGATATAAAACATCGACAGTTGGCATGCCAGGTAGGGGTAGATTGCCAAGATCATCGTCAACAAGCCTGATAGATCTAATCACCAAAGTCGACGACGTCAGATTCTTCCCCGAACAAGCCATCTACTTTGGGAGCCTCGACTTCTTCACCGACAATCTCGGCAATCTCACCTTGTCCGACTCGGTTTCAACCCAATTGGCTAGGAACCAGGCTGACCCTATGCTAGTCGGCTTAATCTTCAGCAATATCCAAGATCTACGAGTTTGGGGACAACTCTTTTTCCTGGTGCTTGACTCGGATACAGCTCTGAGCCGCTCGAGATCAGACTTAGCGGAGACGAGATCGTCAATTTCCTGTTTGGACTCAACAACTCCGCAGCCATCTTTGATTCCAATCTGGCGCGACGAACCCAACCCTCTGTAATTCCACCCAGAAATAGCCTAGAGCCGCTCAGAATCGGACCTAGGGATGTTGGGGTAATCCTTACACCGATAAACTACTCTGAGTCAGACTGCTAGTCGGACAGCAGCTCGGGGAGCTTTTCTCCACCACGCGAAGTCGTCATGGCGTTGAAGGGATCAACTCCGACACAAGATGTACGCCGGCTACGCGACCAACAAGCGGAGGAGGCTCGTCGGCTATGGGAGCAACAGGAGAAAGATGCACGACGCTTATAGGCCAAACACGACGCTCGCAATGACAATCTTCGTAGGGCCGGGCGGACGGTGCAATAAGAGATCCTCCAAACCAGGGTGGGTGACCATGACATCTTTGTAACACCGCAACAGAACATCGTAGCCGCTGCAACACTCTTGGACACCCTGCAGTTGGGGCCTGATCACCAAGCTAACCTGACTATCGCAAGGATCAAGGCCATGATAACCGTTGCAACTTGTCAACAACATCAGCTGTCTAGAGACACCCTTGTGCCATCGGGTAAAACAACTTCAGACACTACTACATCGTCAATTGTGGCACGACGTCGAGTAGCGAGCACTGGTCAGCGCCGCTCGGAATCGAACCGTGTTTCACAAGGGCATAATGATGATAGTCAACAGTACCAGCACGATGGGCACCGAGAAGACAATCACCGAGGAGTACCTTTGGGAAAACTGCACGGTTTCATCATTTCTCACTGTGGCATAGAGACGAACACAGAGAAGATCAACGCAATTATGAACATGGCTCCCCCGACTACCCAAAAGGACATACAGAAGCTGACCGGCTACATGGCAGCACTCAACTGATTTGTTTCCCGACTTGGTGAACGGGGGATGCCCTTTTTCAAGTTATTGAAGAAAGCTGATAATTTTCAATGGACGCCCGAAGCCCAACATATCTTCAAAGAATTCAAGAAATTTCTCACATCACCACCTGTGTTGGTGTCACCTATGCCCCAGGAACCACTCATGCTGTATCTGGCGGCAATTACTCAGATAGTCAGCACGGTTTTGGTCTTTGAGCGTGAAGAGCCAGGACATATCCAAAAGGTACAACGACCGGTGTATTTCGTCAGTGAAGTTCTAGGTGAATCCAAGATGCGCTACCCTCAAGTCCAGAAGCTGCTCTATGGACTACTCATCACTGTCCGGAAGCTGGTGCACTATTTCCAATCCCACCAGGTCATAGTTGTCACCTCGTTTCCACTCGGGGATGTTCTATATATCCGCGAAGCCACTGGCAGAATCGCTAAATGGGCACTCGAGTTGATGGCGTTTGACATTGTCTTCCAACCACGGATAGCGATCAAATCTCAAGCACTCGCCGACTTTGTGGCCCAGAGGACAGAAGTTCAGTCAGTTACACCAACGGACAAGCTTGAATACAGGACAATGTACTTTGACGGTTCTCTACAGATTGACGGAGTAGGAACTGGCGTTGTTCTGACATCAGCAACAGGAGAAAAACTCATATGCGTCCTTCAAATGCATTTTCTAGCATCCCACAACATCGACGAGTATGAAGTACTCATCCATGGACTCTGTATTGCCATATCGCTTGGTATCCGAAGATTGGTGGTTCGCGGGGATTCCCAACTAGTGGTGAACCAAATCATAAAGGACTGGATGTGCATGTGTGCTTGTATGACAACATGGCGGCATAATGCCAAGAAGTGCGGAAGTTGGAGAACAAGTTTGACGGGCTGGAAATCACTCATGTTTTGTGCCAATACAATGAAGCCCCAGATGAGCTAACCAACATGGGATCCAAACGTGAAGTGGTCCCGACGAGAGTTTTTGTCGAGCGGTTGCTAGAGCCATCAATTAAGAGAAAATCTAACCTCGACCAGTCAGGGGCTGATCCAGAACCTAAATCAAAGGAGGTGCTCACTGTTTCTTGAGACGAGTGGACTACAATAATCTGATTCTTATTGGAAGACGAGCTCCAGAAAGACTGCAGCAATGCCGACGAGCTCCCGGAAGACTGCAGCAAAGCCGAATAAGTCAAACGTCGGAGCAAGAGCTTTATCATAGTCAGAGAAGAACTTTTCCATCGAAGTGCATACAAAGTCCTTATGCGCTATGTCACACATGAGGAGGGCAAGCGGATACTGCAACCGATCCACTCTGGCATATGTGGCAACCATGCTGCATCAAGGACGTTAGTCAAAAAAGATTATAGACAGGGTTTCTTCTGGCCGACTGCGATTACCGATGCCAAGGACATAGTTTGGACATGTGAAGGATGCCAATTTTTTGCTTGGCAAACACATCTACTAGCTCAGGAGTTGCAAACAATTCCAATATCTTGGCCCTTTGCAGTTTGGGGGCCTTGACATGGTCGGGCCTTTCAAGAAAGCGCTAGGAGGGTTCACACATTTGTTTGTCATGGTGGACAAGTTCACAAATTGGATTGAGGCAGAACCCGTTGCTACCATAATTACGGCCAGGGCAAAAAACTTTGTCTATGTTTTATATCGGCAATAATAATATGGGGCTACTCGTGAGACCTAAACTTGATGGATTGCAAAGGAACATGAAACGATTTATCTTGGTTCAAGCCCTCAAGGTGAGGTAATACCCTACTTTCAGCTGTTGTGTATTTCCTTTGAGGTTTCTTTGGTGAGATTGTCTCAGTTGCCCTCAGGGGGCGCCCTGCCTCCCCTTATATACCAGGGGGGTTAGGGTTACAGGGTAGGAATCTTAGTCGGACTCTGACCAAGGGATTTCCTTCTAGGAATACAACATGCTCGACTAGAACTATATCCTTTCCTTGTCGTACAAGGTAATGTATGCCGAGTCCTATTATATCCCTAATTACAAGGTTAGGCCCATTCTCTATCCGAGTGGCCCCAATGCTTCTTATGAGGTACCCGGGGCCCATGGCCTCCACAACAGCCCCTGAGACCTTCATAGTTGAGTCATAGTTGATGCCGAGTGCTCATCCTCCTTGGGGAAAGCTTCTTGAGTGTCTTGCTTCCAAGTTCTTGTTGTCTGAGTGCTTCTTCTCCATGTCCTACTTCATATCGGCTGGCAACGAGGCTATGAAGGGGTTCATGGTAAAATATGAATAGTGTGCGCCTAAATAGGCGTACCTATTAGGTGTAGCCCCCCGACTTTGTGCTTAATTGTAAAATAATTAAACATAAAGTCAAAGATCTATAACTTTTTAGTCTTTCTTGACTAGTGTACTACTCGGAAATTAGACTCTTCAGCATCATGTTAGCTAGAAGAATTTTTGCTCAGGGTAATTGTTGGCTAAGCATGTAAGTTGAGTACCACTTCATGGATTTTAACCCAATATGTGGTCAGGTGTACTTGAGAGATACCTGCATTTCCAATTTTAATGGAGACCAGCTATTGATCCTTATAAGGATATATCCTCAATACCTTAAAATAATCAAGATACCCGAGTGTATACACCTAGCTGTAGGCTTAGCATGAAGCGTATCTGATTATTTAATCGGTTCTTGTAAAATAGCCCCTACATCGCTATTTTAACCCGACCAGCGGGCGACCCAATAGGGCATGCTATTTAATAACTCATATCTTCAGCCTACTACCGAATAAGCCGGCCCAAACCGACCTACCCAGCGCAGCCCTATAAAATCCGGAGATTTTGATCATTGCTCAACTTGCCCATTGCTCTAGGAGTGTGTCACCGAAGCATAGCAGAGTTTGATGCCGAAGTCATCGCAGAAATTTTTGAATACGCCGCCCATGAACTGAGTGCGTTGCCCATAACAATGCGTTTGGGGACTCTAGATCTGTAGATTATACTCAATATGAAGCCTTTTGCCCTGGCCGCAGAGATGGTTGCAACGGGTTTATCCTAAATCCACCTTATAAGCTTATCCACCATGATGAACAGATGTGTGACCGCAATATTGGGATAGTCTACAACTCTTGTGCTGGTAGATGTGCTTGCCAAGCAAAAAATTGACATCCTTTGTAGGACCAGCCAAGTGCCTCAGCGTCGATAACCATAGTCGGCCAAAAGAATCCTTGTCTATAAGCCTTTCCGACTAATATTTTGGATGCAACATGGTTGCCATAGATGCCCGAGTGGATAAATTGCAGGATCTGCTTGCCCTCCTCAGGTGTGACGCAGTACATGAGAACTCTAGATGCGCGTTGACGATATAGGTCTTCTCTGACTATGATCAAACTTTTGCTCCGTTGCTTGACTTACTCGATTTCATTGCGACTTTTAGGAAGTTTGTCTTCCAATAGGAATCGAATGATTAGGGTCTTCCAGTCTTGAATAATGATGAGCACCTCCGTAGATTTCGGGTTTGGTGCTACCTCTGACTGAAAGCTCCAGTAGTGGCTTATTTCCTTGTTTTTGCCAAATAGGTACCCGAACGCTGCTCTAGCGTAGGATTCAGCTGGTGACCCTCTTGGGGCATACCCAACCTAGCAAAATTGCAGCCGAATAAGGTACCCGATCCTCGCATTAGCATAAGATTCGGCTGGCAACCCTCAGGGGGCATACCCTACCCAACAAAGCTGTGGCCAAATAAGGTACCCGATCCTCGTATTAGCGTAGGATTCGGCTGGCGACTCTCATGGGGCGTACCCTACCCAGTAGTGTGGTACCCGAGCCCCGACTGGTGCCAGAGGTCGGTTATTAGCCCCCATGGGGCGTACCAAAGTAAAGGTGACATCCGTATCCCGACTGGCGCAAGTACTCAGTCACTAGCTCTCATGGAGCATTCCAAGTGATTCTTGAAGCGTCGCACTCCAAGTGTATCATGGCAGATTGGTCCAGCCCTTGAGCGTAGGAAATAGGCTCATAGCCACGAGTTCTTGTTATGTGTATCCGGAACTGGGCCTTGCATTATAAGCATATCGGATGAATAGCATCTGATGAAGAAAATAATCACCCGAAGAACATTTATGTATTTTATAATATATGTAAATATGTGTTCCTCCTCTTATTGATATTAGTTTCCCCGAGTAGTTGCCCCTTACGCTTAAACACTCTGCCCGACTAGTCATAGCCCCCGAGCATTGGGAATCGGCTCTTGGCTCTTTCCCAGACACGTGTTTTGAGTGACTTGAGTTCGTCTTTCATGGAGCAAAGCTTCACGGATTGGAATTTATGCTACTCGAGTACTTTTGCAATCATTAAGTGCAAAAACAAAAAATACGCAGTATGTACACCTATTAGGTGTAAGCGACTGCGGCATTGGTGAGGCCGAGTGGGGAATTGACGATCTCATCCCCCTAGATCCGATCCCGACTGGCGCTAAGCCGTATCTGAGTCAAATCATAGGGAAGTGAGTTGCCTCCAGCCCTATTTAGATGAGAATATCATATAAAGGAGAAAATATTTATCAGAAAATGACTTAGCTGTTCAGTATTGCACGAGTTGGCAGTGGAGATGCCATCCTTGCATTTGAGCTTTTGAGCCCCCGAGCATGTCACTTGTCGTTCTGATAATCTTCAGTTCTAGGAGGTCGAAGACGGTTGCGACCGACTGCCACAATGAAGTTGTCTGACTTGCGTTTGCGGTTCCCAGCCTTAGTCGGGGCCACGCCATCAGTGTCCTTCCGCTCCTTTTGTCGGGGTGCCTTTTTGTCATCGAGGGCCTCAGCAATAGCATCGGCTGAGTCGATGTATTTGTTCGCGATGTCGAATAGAGCTTTGACAGAACTTGGAGGCTTCCGAGTGAACTTAGCGATGAACGGGGTGTCCTTGACTCCTTTTTGAAAGGCGGCAATGATGACCTCGTCCTTGATCTTTGTGATTGAATTCCTCTTCTCTAAAAACCTCTTGATGAAATCACGAAGAGACTCGTTCTTCCTTTGATGATACTGATACAGGTCGTACTCGAAAGATGGCCTCTCATACATCCCTTAGAAATTGGTGATGAAGTGTTCCCGGAGTTCTCCCCAGGAGCCGATTGATCTCTTAGGAAGTCCTGTTAGCCATGTCCTCGCCGAGTCGGCTAGAGCGACTGGGAGGTAGTTAGCCATGGCCTTATGATCTCCTCTAGCTGCTTGGATTGCCAGAGTGTAAATTGTGAGCCAGGACTCGGGGTTGATCTTCCCATCATATTTTTCAATTCTAGTCGGCTTGAAGCCTGACAGCCAGTCGACTTGTTGTAGCTCGTGGGTGAAGGCCGGTACACCTTCATCTGTGTGAGGACTCCGACTCCGACTATGGCAGTGAAACCGCTCACGGTGGAGGCCTGTAACACCCTGAATTATCCCTATATAAAATATTGTGCAAAAAGAATTTTTAGAAATGGAATTAAAAGTCTCAATGAGTGAAAAGAATAAAATCAGGGAAAAATCTAAAGAAAAATAGGCTTGAAAATAATTTTATAAAATTCTTTGCTTAATTATTTAACTTCTGGAATTTTCTGGGAATTAATTGATTAGGGAAAGTATTTTTAGCAAAATAAATAAGCTCACAGCAGTAAAATAAAAAGAAAAAGGTTTTTAAAATCCCCTCACAGTCTCTGGGCCAATTCTCGGCCCATTACTGTGCTCTAGCAGTCGCCTGTGCCTGCGCCCTCGCCCTCGCCCGTGCCCTCGCCCTCGCCCGTGCTCGCGCCCTCGGCCGTGCCTGTGCCCGCACTTGCAGTCGCCGACAGGCGGGGCCCGCCTGTCAGGTCATCGGCTACCTCCAGCCGGGCGGCACTGTAGCACCCGAGCGCCGCCGCCGCAAATCCCAGCAAATCCGTTTGCCTCGGACCCGTTCTGTCCGAATTGGTTGAGGGAAAACCGAGCCCTT
Source organism: Oryza meyeriana var. granulata (assembly GCA_003991445.1). Taxonomy (NCBI): domain Eukaryota; kingdom Viridiplantae; phylum Streptophyta; class Magnoliopsida; order Poales; family Poaceae; genus Oryza; species Oryza meyeriana. Next base: position 181,896 of record RYFJ01001021.1, read on the forward strand.
ATCCTCCTCTACCTAATCCCTAAGGATCTGGAGCCAGATCACGCGTGGAGCGGAACCTGAAGCCTCTCGAGTTGGTTCTCTCTCTCTCTCTTGTCGCCGCCGCAAAACCCGTCGAGTCCGAGCCGGAGTCCACCTCTCCCCGCCTTAAATAGTGAGCTCGGAGCCCCTAGGGTCGTTTTCGCCCTTTAGATCGAGCTCTAGCAAGCCCTAGCCACCTCTCCACGTCTCGCGCTTGCTCCGCCGTCGTCGCCAAGCTTCGTCCGCGCGCCGCCGTCGCCTCAGCTGCCGTTGGAGGTCGTCGCCACCTCGGTTAGGTTCGCAGGGTCCCACTGAAGCCAGGCCACCGCCTCGTAGCCCTCGGGAGCCGCCGGAACACCGCCGTCGACGAAGACCCGAAGCCCTCCGCCGGCCGTCTCCATAGCCATTCTTCGCCGTTTCGCCTTCGATAATGATCGCCTTGATCTCCTTTACCTTTTCCCGCTCTCGCCGTGCGTCGCCGCGCCGCCGATCGCCGTCGACCATCGGGTCTAGAGCCGCCGCCGTCACTGTAGCCGATCCGATCGGGATCAACATCGGCCGTCGGATCTTCTCGGTTAGTTTCCATCCGTCCGATCATAGGGAGATCACCTTGAGACATGGCAAGATCATAGCCGTCCGATCAAAACCCTAGAATCCCAGCCGTCGTTTTTCCCTCGTGGACCACGGTGGACTCGGTTCACCATGGGCCCGATGCCTCCCTCTCACTGACAGTGGGCCCCACTGGTCAGCCGAGAGCCCCCTCTCTCCTGTGACGTCATAAATGCCTTTTTCGGAATAAAATTAAGTTGATTATGACGCAATAAATCAGTTAATTCTTTTAAATAGGCTATAAAAGGGTTAAAACTTCCAAAGATCATAACTAATTCATACGAACTCGGATTGAGGTCGTTCAAGTCTCTAATTTCTCTAAAAATCATGAACTATCCATTAAAAATATAATATTGTACTATTCATGTGTGTTGATGTATTGTTTTTGCTTGTTTTGTTATTTGCCTATAGATACCGACGTTCAAGAAGAGACGCAGTTTGTCGAAGCAGGTGTCGAAGACTATGTAGAGCTGCAAGGCAAGTCACACAGATTCCTCTTTCTCATTGAACATATTGTTCCTATGATTAAAGCTATGTTTTCTTTCAACGCTGCATTTATTTTGGAATGTCATTGGGATAGGGAAACCCTAACCTTTGTTTATGGCCCCTTTGATTTGATCACATGACATTGTACCTATGGGATAATTTTGACTAGCTATCTTTATTTACTGGTTAGCTAGAATAACTCTAGGACCCTGCTTAGCCTCGCCTAGCAAATAATAGAATGACTTATGGGTTGTCATAATAATTTCTATACTATTATTCAGTCACATGAAATGATGATCCCTTTACGATGTGGTCATACAAGGACAACTTAATGGTCCACTAAAACTTGAATAAAAGGTGGGTCGCGAGCACCAGGGTGTGTTTGTTGCTAGCGGTGCTCGTGACAGTTAAGGACCGGTTCGCGGACTACTTGTTGCGAAGCAACACTCGTGCTAACCACAAGCTAGTATGGGCTAGCAGGAGTTTGAAGTGTGCCGAGTTCAATAGGAGGCTCCAGGGTGTGTTTGTGGCTGGTATAAGTCCACACATGGCAGTGCCAATAAGGCCATGCTTCGGGCGTCGGACCGTCTTGCGGGGAGGTATTTGATCACACCTACCGGAGACCGGAGGTTCGGCGGGAGGCTCTCCTATTGGGTGAGTTACATGAATGATCTTGTCACAATTCCTTTCCGAGATACCGTGGTGGTATTTAGGGGCACAGTGATGTGCTGTGGAGTTGTGTCTCGTGGGTAAATTGGTACATCTCTGGCCAGAGTAAAACTATTCGAATAGCCGTGCCCACGGTTAAGGGCGAGCCTAGCAATGTTTCTGTGATTAGTCCCACACTATTTAAATCTAATGGTTGAACAGTGGAACATGTGTAGCTCCAGGTTGGAGTGGTTGGACCTATACTGTTTTGGTGAGCGGTATAGCGTTGATTAATACTGTTATTTAATTACTATTTTATTACTCTCTCAAATATTTTATTACTTGCTTTTATGCAAACTTGAGCCATACTATGCCATCCTTTGTTATCTCGTGCACTTGCATACTTGCTGTGTGGCTTGCGGAGTATGTCATATGCTCACCTTGCAATCAACAATCATTCAGAGGAGGACTACAGCGAAGAGGACTACCTAGAGGACTAAGAGGGAGCCCAGTCAAGTGCGTGGAGTGGGAATCGTCACGCTGTTGTTTATTTATCCGCTGCTAGAACCTTATTGTATTGAGAGGTACCATTCACCTCTGTAATAAATGCTTACGCTATGTAAACAATTACTTTCATGATCAATTTTGTCATGTGTGCCTCGGTTGATTCCTAGACGAGGGTTTACACACAATAAAACTCCAGAATTTTGGATGGAAATTCTGGGCGTGACAAGGCCAAAGGGCCCATTCTTGTCTTCTAGTCGACGATGCTTGTCTTCCTCGCGTTTGCGGCGTCGTGCGTTGATGTCTTGCCGGAGATCTCGTCGTAGTCGGCCTCGGACATCCTGGTTGTCCCGACGGTCATCTTGATTTTGGCGTCGTCGGTCATTATTGTGGTTGTCGAGTGATGTGTGGCGTGAATCCATGTGCGGCTGACTAGAGCCGGTCGCTTGGCGTCGCGTTGAGGCAGATGAGATCGCCGTTAGAGAAGCCGACCTGTTGGTCGGTATGAGAGTCTCACCCGACTGTTGACGCTGCTGATATGTAGCAGCGGTGATCATGACCTTTATCCTTGCAGCATGTCACCGAAGATCGCTGCAGCGTTACGTAGGCCAACTGGCGCGGAGTTGGCTTGGTCCCTGGCTGATCGGATTGGATCCGAGTCAGACAGGGTAAGGCTTCTGAATTTGTCGGCGACGAAGTTGAGGCTCCCAAGGTGATTGTTTGCCCAGGGAAGAACTTGACGCCTTTGACTCTGGTGATTGGATCCATCAGGCTTGTTGAAGATGATCTCGCCGATGCCCCTACCTGGCGCGCCAACTGTTGATGTTTTATATTGGCAATAATAATATGGGGCTACTCGTGAGACCTAAACTTGATGGATTGCAAAGGAACACGAAATGATTTATCTTGGTTTTGGCCCTTGAGGTGAGGTAATACCCTACTTCTAGTTGTTGTGTATTGCCTTTGAGGTTTCTTTGGTGAGATTGTCTCAGTTGCCCTCAGGGAGCGCCTTGCCTCCCATTATATACCGGGGGGGGGGGGGGTCAGGGTTACAGGGTAGGAATCCCAATCGGACTCCAACCAAGGGATTTTCTTCTAGGAATACAACGTGCCCGATTAGGACTATATCCTTTCCTTGTTGTACAAGGAAATGTATGCCGAGTCCTATTGTATCCCTAATTACAAGGGTAGGCCCATCCTCTGTTCGAGTGGCCTCAATGCTTCTCATGAGGTACCTAGGGCCCATGGCCTCCACAGACTTCATAATAGTATTATTTACCAATTTGGAGTTCTCAATCGCATCATAACGAACAACGATACTTAGTTCACTGGCGGCATCTTTCAAGATTTCTATGACAAATACGGCATTAAGATTTGTTATGCTTCCGTGGCCCACCCATGGAGCAATGGACAGGTTGAGCGTGCAAACGGCATGGTCTTACAAGGTATAAAGGCTAGGGTGTTTGGCCGACTATGATCATATGCAGGGTGGTGGGTACAAGAACTCCCATCTGTTCTTTGGTCTCTACAAACCATGATCAGTCGGGCAACAGGGCAATCCCCTTTCTTCCTAGTCTATAGTGCTGAGGCCATGTTACCAACCAAGTTAGAGTTGGGCTCTCTGTGAGTCCGGGCCCACTCAGAAGATAAATCAAATGAAGACCAACTAGTCGTGCTCGATTAGTTGGAGGAAGCAAGGGACATTGCAACAACTCAGTCGGCAAGATACCTTCAAGGCCTACATTATCACAGTTGTAATGTCCGTGGCGGCGCCTTTTCAATGGGAGATCACGTACTGAGAAAAATCAAACCACCAAAGGCAGGCACAAATTATCTCCTTTGTGGGAGGGGTCGTTCATTATTGTTGAGGTGACATGCCCGAGGGCTTACAACTGAAGACTGAAAACGACGTTCTAGCCAACAACTCATGGAACATAGAACAGCTACATCTTTTCTATACTTGAGCATTGTAGTCAATTATTATATATATATATATATATATATATATAAAGTTTTTTTTACTCTGACTCACTAGGCCGATTGTTCCAACCGAGTAGTGAGTCAGGGGCTATATGATGATAATACAACTTCTGATATTGCTTAAACTCGAGTCTATTTTATGTAAGTCACGAAGTCTTCTATCGATCATGCTAACTTCTGCCGGGTACAGACTTGTTGGATAAATGCTTTTTAAGTTGGTCCTCATTGCTCGATATAATCTGGCTTGCCAGATAAGGCTAATGACGACTATGATAAATTAAGTATTCGGGCAGGATTTGCAAAAAATACAGAAACACAAGCATTTACAGTATATACAAATCATGGTTGTTTTCCCCATACATAGACCACTTAAAGAGTTTGTCTTTTGGGCAGAACAACTATAGCGGCAACTCCTTGGCGATTGTCTTTGCAGTGAGCCTCACCAGGATGATCAGCTCAAGGCCTTGCTCTAGAGTCGTGCCTTCAGCGAACCCCTCGTCGACCGCCTCGATATCCACTTAGTGGTAAAGAGATTTGGTCATGGCAAGGGCCTGGGAAATCCCCAGGGTAGCATGCTCCATAGCAAAGGTCTTCAAGGCAGCCGGAGCATCTCAAAGTCATTGTAGCACTTGGGCAGGAGTACATGAGCTGGACCCGGCCTCTCCCGGCTGCATGATGTCTAATAGAGACCTCGCAGAGTCCACAATGGCACTCTGCGAGTCCTCTATCGCCTTGATTTCTTCATCGAAGGAGCTGAATTGTGTCTACACATTGACTTTGTAGTCTGACATCCAAAAGACAAGCTATGAGGGAACCATATTACTTAATTAGCCAAAGCTCAGAAGCAGACAAACAACTTACTCACAAACTCAACGTCGGCCTTGGACTTTGCCTCTTCAAGTTCTTAAGCTCCTTTCTCAGACATTCCAGCTCCAAGGATTGGTTGTTCAGTTCAGCTTCATGAGCTACAACAGGACAGGCATGGGCATCAGCAATTTGCAGAGGGCACCTGAAATAATATGGGCATCAGCAGGACTTACCCCGGATAGTTCCAGTCTTCTCCCATAACTCATCATGTAGCTGGTTGATATAATCCTTCAACCAGGTCTCCCTCTTCTTGCTGGTTCATTCTAGCTCGTTCTTCTCAGACTGGAGCTGAGTAAATTAGGCAATCTTAGGTGCAAGCTTGGCAAGCACCCGACTCATCTTCTCGGATCGATCTACAACTTTCTACAAGACAAATCATTGTCGCATATGATGGTGGATTACAAGATCATATGATCAACAACCAAAGTGAAAGCCATAGCTAGTAGGGTTGCTTACCTGGACCTGCTGCAAAGCCTTGACGGTGGCTTCGAACAGCTCGATCCGCTCCTTTCTGGTGACCTCCTCATCCAGCCTCAGGACGCCCTCGCTCCCATTCGGGTTAGTCCAATGGAACACCTGGGGAAGTCACGAGGTGGGGCCTCGAGTCTGGGGAGGTCCTCGTCGTCTGATGAATGAGAAGACGGAGGAGAAGGAGTCACTGGCCTAGGATCTTCAAGAAGTACTGGCCCTTCAGCTGGCTCGACGATTGGCTCCATGACTGGCTCGGCGGCCGATCGACTAGGAGAAGCTGGATGTTCACCCGAGTGCACTACCTCGCCTATCCCGGGCCCACCTGTCATAGTGTCTTCTACCCTAACCCCTATAGGGGGTAGACATGTAATTTCTGGTGGCCCGGACCACTATATAATGTATAGCTTGCTCATTGTAAGCAACAGACAAAAGAGGATATTTTCAATATATAATTGTTAACGCCAAAATTTGGTCTGGCTCTGTATCAGATTCGGCTAAGGAGAAAGTTGCTGATTAACTAACGGAGGTTGATCCAGAAGGAAGTCGAATCCAGGAAAGAGCCGTGAAGACCGCAGTATGGCAGATTATTGATTAGGCAAATTAATATTTTATCTTTAGGAAATCTGACCTCGTGTCCGGTCGGGTCCTGTTAGTGTTTCCTTTTGTATTTAGGAAATCTTGTACCGTGTCCAACAAGGACTCGTATCAACTCGGGGTATAAATACGTATGCTCGGGTGCTTTGTAATCTATCTACATCAATCAGATCAATACAATTTCGGCGCATCGCCACCCGTTCGACGGGTTCTTGCTTCTCGAGCCGGGCTGCATCGGTTAAGTTCGACCTCCTGTGAGAGGGTAAGTCTCGTCACCCCGGCCACCGCATCGGCTAGGACTTCCTCGGTTAAGTCCGATATTCTAGTCGGTTCACGGTGGACGGCTTACCACGATATATCTATTCTGTCTATGGCTGCATCAGTTTAGTTTGATCTCATAGATCGATTAGGTATATCACATCACGCGTGCGCAGATCGTATCGGCTTACTAGGAGCGATTTATCATTAGTATGTGCTGCATCGGTTGGGTCCGACCTACTAAACTGCCAGTGATAAATCGTTCCTGCTAGGTTGATATTTTTTGCGCAAGCGTCTTATCGGGATGTATAGCCGATAAGTTATCATATTTTACATCACGACCGCATTAGATCTATCGGCCTATCGAGGTCTTGTTATCATCACCAGTCTGCGCTGCAACGGTTGGGTCCGATCTACTAGACTGGTGATAATAACTTTACTCTTAATAAGCCGATGGGTTTTATGCGATGTTTTATCGGAGTGTTTAGCCGATAAGTTATCTTTATATCCAACCGATTTGTCATAAACTTGTTTAGAAAATCGCTGCCAAGTCGGGGCGGCACGAAATTGCATATCTCGGTTTTTCCCTGTGACGAGGAATCGGGCTCGAGCACGGGGGAGGACCCGGGTACGAACAGCGTACAAGGACCCGCACGCGGGCACAAGCGAGGATCTGGGCACGAACAGCAGGCGAGGACCCGGGCATGGGCACGAGTAAGGGCCCAGGCATGGGCACGGACAACAGGCGAGGATCCGGGCGCGGGCACGAACAAGGGCCCGGGCACGGGCGCGGGCAGCACCTTTGAAGCGATGCTAGCAATTACTATCGCAATCGGCTGAAGTTTATGTAATCCATTTATTTACGCATTCTGCCTATTTATTTTATCAGTTTATAGCTGATTTTCGAATATCCCTTCGGCAATCGGCTAGTTCGATATTTGCTTATTATTATTAGTTACTGCTCATGCCATCATCGGCTTCCAGTCGGTGTATAAGTGCTATAGTTCATATCGGCTATCGGCCGATGAGATGAGTCCAGATCGGCTTCTAGCCGATTGGCTCATTGATCTAACATTTTCTCTCCTTGTCAATTGTACGGTCAAATTGACTGGCACGCCTATGAACCTCAAGATTTTAGGACCTGCACTGGAGTGAAGCAAATCTCCCAGGCTTCGCGTGTCTCTAGGCGCCGAACCAGATCGTCGGCCCCCGGCAGTTTTCGGTGTCAACAACAATCTCATTACTTGGGCTCCCCACATGTCCATAGTCTACTCCAACAGTTCCCCACGTGTTAGGATTAGTTCCAACATTGGCGCCGACCGTGGGGATCGTAAAGTACGCTTAGTGCTCCTTCCTCCCAGTGTGTCGGAGAGCAAGTCATGCACCCTAAGTGGAGGGCGTCCGGCAACCTGGCGCCACCACGGTGCTCCGCGTGGGTCCCATGCCGCCTAACGCGTATGGGTGATACCAGCCCGACCCGCGTTGGGGCCAATGGGCAACCGGCTCGGGACGACAGTGCCATAGGCGGCAACACGCCCGGTAGCGGGGCCGAAGGCGCCTTCGGGGAAACCAACCACGTCCATGAGCCCAGTGGGCGAGCACCGCCACCCCCGCCCGCCGGTGACCTTGCAGCGGCCCTGCAGGCGCAGTTGGATGAAATCCGCGGTATGGTGACCGGCATTGCCGATGGACCCTCCTCTAGAGGCACTGCGGTGCAGGCCTAGCCCGAGGAGCTCCGGGCCATGTTGGTTTCAGTAGAAGGCACTGTCGGAAGCACAGCCGCCGACGGAGTCCGGGCCATCGGCGCAATCGCACCCGGAGCAAGCATAGACCGGTAGGGCTGATCCGTGCTACGGGCAGCCATACGACTACCTCAACGGTGGACAGATACGCACACCTGGCGCCCGTGCTTGACGGGGACTCACCGCTAGCCCTAGAGCCACAGCTGGAGCCGTACCCCCCGGGGTTCCACCCCCCAAAGCTAGCGAAGTACCGGGGGGAGGCGGACTAGGAGGAGTTCACCAAGAACAATGCCCTCGCCATCGAGGCCAGTGACAGAACGGCAGCCACAATGGGCAAATGCTTCCCACTGGCCCTTGACGACGTTGCCCAGCAGTGGTTCTGGGCACTTCGGCCCAGCTCCGTGCACAGTTGGGCATAGCTCCGGGAAGCCTTTTGCAACTACTTCCAGGGCACCTTCATCGAGCCCTTGACCTCGGGGAGCTTGTTCGCCGTAAAACAGCGGCCTAGGGAGATGCTTCGCGACTACTTCAAACGCTTCACAGTGGCAAAGTCCTAAATCTGAGGCCTGTCGGACATCACCGTCATCGACGCAGCCAAGCAAGGCCTATTGGAAGGTGGCAATCTCTTCAACAAGCTACACCCCAAGCTAGTGGCCATAGTAGAAATGCTGATGAACAAGTTCAAGGAATACACCCAGTCGGAGGAGGAGAATAGACCATATGCCGGACTATGGCCCAGGGGCTCCCCCCACACCCGGCAGCCCCAATGGCGACAGAAGCAACTACCCCAGCCCAAGCCGCTGCACCCCCCCCGATGCTCCCTATCCACCACCCCACCGGCGGCTGTAGAGCCCAAACCCCAGGCACAAACGGCCCTGGACCATGCCAAGGGCGAATCCCCGCGCGTCAGGAGGCCCGAGGGCGAAGGGGACCCGGCAAACGGGAGGTCAACGCTATCGAGTAGGCCCCAGGCCATGGCCTCAAACGCGGCTTGGGGCATGGGGGCGCCCACAGCAACGGTGGCTGTGGCCGTGGCGAGACACGAGGCGCGAGCGAAGGGCTCCATTGGCGCACCTTACACAGCCAGAATAACACGTGCATCTCTGACGATTGCCGAAGCATCACGGCCAAGAGAGAAGAATACTTGGGCCGTCCCACCAACTGCGCCCAGGTGCACGATGGGTGGAACACGTGGCATACCACTACCACACGGCAGACCAATGGTACCATCCTAGGCCACCGAAGGTGGTTCAACACATTCCGTAGGGCTACCACCAGATGTTCCATGCTCACCACCCCCTTACCACGCGTACCATGCGCTGCCCCCGCCACCCCCACCTCCACCGGTATACTCTCCGACTGTGGCGGCCCCAGTCCAGCATGTCAAGGACGAGGAACCACACCAAGTACTCCTACCAATAACAGGCGGAAGTGCCACCGGCTACGATCCTAAGTGACAGTGGCGAGACTATGCCCACGGTGTCCACCACGAGGGCACAATGGAGCTCCCCAAGCACCCAAGTTGGGCAGATACGCCCATCACCTTCACCGCCAAGGACGGCCGGGGACGCCTGTTCCCCATAACGATGCCCTCATGATCACCATATGCGTGGCGGAGGCCCACGTGCACCACATCTTGGTGGACGGAGGCGGCTCCACCGACATCCTTTTCGCCTCCGCCTTCGGCCAGTTGCACATCCCGCGTAGCAGGCTGACGAAGGCCTGGCGGCTGCTGAAGGGATTCAGTGGAGACTTGGTCGAGGCCTTGGGGCAGATCGAGCTTCCCGTGCGCTTCGAGAGGGGACCCTGAACAAGTTTCGGGCCGTCGTCCATCAAAATTTTCTCTGCATGAAAATGCTGTGCTCCACCGGCCTCATAACAGTCCGAGGAGACCAAGAGGCAGCTAGAAAAATCAACTACAGCCACTCCTCTCGCCCTAGGGGAAAAATGGTGAATACTGTGGCCCAAACAGAGCCAAGCAGCCAAGTGCTCGCAGGAGAAGAACGCCCCACATGGGTGGAGGTTGACAGTGGAACACACGCCATCGTAGCGGACCGTCCCACCCCGAGGCCACTTCCAGATCGGGGATAGGCTCCCGCCGAGGTCGAAGAGGCGATTGTCGAGGTGCTTTGGAGAAATGCTGACATCTTCGCATGGTCCCCAGCGGACCTGCCTGGCGTAGATCGGGCAATAATCAAGCACAGGCTGCACCGTCTGACTGGACGCTCGTCCTATCCGCTAGGGGCTCCGCATGATGTCTACAGAGCGAGCACAGGCCACATGAGAGGAGGTACAGAAGCTCTTAGCAGCAAGCGTCTTCGGGAGGTGTAGCACTCCGAATGGCTGTGCAACCCGGTGCTAGTCTACAAAGCCAACGGGAAGTGGCGCATGTGCATCGACTTCACCACACTCAACAAGGCATGCCCACGTGACCCGTTCCCCCTCCCACGCATTGATCAGCAAGTCAATTCCACTGCCGGGTTGAACTGCTATGCTTCCTCGACGCGTACTCCGACTACCACTAGGTGTGGATGGCTCTGGAGGATGAAGAAAAAACAAGCTTCGTCACCCCGAACAGGGAATTCTGCTACGTCCAGATGCCTTTTGGCCTCCGCAATGCTGGAGCCACCTTCTCACACCTCATCCACTAGGTGCTTCGCCACCGGCTCTTGCGGAACATTGAGGTCTACATAGACGACATCGTCGTCAATAGCTGAGTAACGAGCCACCACGTCGCCGACTTGCAGGAGACCTTCGACAGCCTCCGAGCGGCAGGCATCAAGCGAACCCAGAGAAATGCGCCTTCGAAGCAAAGTCTGGGAGGTTGCTCGGCTTCCTGGTGTCCAAGCGGGGTATTGAAGCCAACCCTGACAAGATCAGGGCAATCACAAACATGCAGGCCCCGCGAAGCCCAAAAGAGGTGCAGTGCCTCACTGGCTGGCTAGCCGCACTCAGCCACTTTTTAGCCAAGTCGGTCAAAAATTGCCTCCCCTTCTTCACGGTGCTCCGTGGGGCGATCCCGTTCAGGTGGACGCCTGAGTGCCGATAGGCATTTGAAGGCCTCAAGATGCACTAGGCCAGCTTGGCCATGTTGGAGACACCGAAGCAAGGCCAGGGGCTGCTCCTGTACCTATTGTCCTCCCCCGCTACAGTCTCAGCGGTATTGGTCCTCGAGGACAAAGACGGCCCATGCCCCACTCAGCGCCCGGTATATTATGTATCTGAGGCGTTGGGTGGGCCCAAGCTCCGCTACACCGAGCTGGAGAAGCTAGCATACGCCCTCTTGATAGCCTCCCACAAGCTATGCCATTACTTTCTGGTGCACAACATAACGGTACCCACAGCATACCCCTTGGGGGATATGTTCCGCAACAAGGAGGCCACCTGCTGCATGAGAAAATGGGCTGTCGAGGTGGCCCCATTTGCTCTCCATTTTGTCGCACGAACAACCATCAAATCGCAAGTCCTCGCAGACTTTGTCACAGAGTGGATGAGACCTGTTCACGCCTAGAACCCCCCACCTGTTGATGAAGTGTGGACGACGCACACAGATGGCGCCTGGGGCGCCGCCGGAGCCGACACGGCAGCCATCATCACCTCTCCAACGGGGAGGGCTGCAGCCTTCGCCATGCGGCTGGAATTCCGGACCACCAACAACATGGTGGAGTACGAGGCAATCCTCTCGGCCCTCCAGAAGGCGAGTGCCATGGGCGCCCCTTGTATAATCATCCAGACGGACTCCCAGGTGGCGACAGGACAAATTGACAAGTCGTTCTAGGCTCACCACCCGGAGCTCACCAAGTACCTTGCAGAGTTCCGAAAAGCCGAGGCCCACTTCAAGGGCATCTCAGTGCGAAGTATCCCCCGCTCTGAAATAGCAGACACAGACGCACTCGTGAAGGCGGCTGCCAACAACGAACCCCTACCTGTGCACATCCTATATGAAGTATTACATGGGTCGGTGGCGCAGGACATGGACTCCAATGCCACGCCGGCCCCCGTGACGGCCATCACTATGACCTCGGACTGGCGGGGACCGATCATAGATATCCTCTCTAGCCACTCCGAGGGGTCCTGCGGCATGGAGGCCCGACGACTTTGTCAAAAGGCAAGGGCTATGTCCTGGTCGAGGGGCATTATACAAGAACGGGCGTCTGTGCCCCCTGCTCCGTTGCATCTCCCGAGAGGAGGGGTTCAGCTCCTGAAGAAGATACATCCTCTCAGCACTCAACAAGAGGCTTGTCGACGCCCCCAAGGGCACATGGGCTAATGAGCTCCCAACTGTAGTGTGGGGGCATAGAACGTCCGTTACGAGGGCCACCGGCTTCACACCATTCAAGCTGCTCTTCAGCGATGAAGCCATGACGCCCACTGAGATCAAGGGAAGATCCCTGAGAACCATCCTCCCAGAGGGGACGGACGAGGGCAGCATCTTCGTCGACCTAATCGACGAGGCCAAGGGGCAAGCGGCCCAGAACCTGGATCGCTACATCACAGCCACAAAGGCGTGGTTCAACACCAAGCTAGCCCCGCATAGCTTCGTGCCTGGAGACAAGGTGCTGCGGCGGGTGCTCAACCCCGAGAAGTTGCAGAACAAATGGGAAGGCCCCTTTATGGTGACCCAAACCAGCACGCGCGGAGCTTACTGCCTGGCTGAGCTGGACGGCGCTCTGCTCCCACACCCGTGGAACACGGAGGCCCTCAAGAAGTACTATATGTAAGACCCTTGTGTGAACGTTGCCACGGAGTCAGCTTTTGCTACCTACAATGTATTAGGCCCGGTGGTTGGTTATTATTAATGAAAATGGAGCGCTGCTCCACCTTATGCACATGTATCTCATTGTATCTCGAGCACACTAAGTCAAAAGAAGGCCTCCATGGAATACCGCGCCGAGGCCGTGCACCTCCGCTGACAAGCGTGGTAGGTATGCAACGCAAGCCCTCCGCGAGAGACCATATCGAGGCCACATGCCTCCGCCGCCGAGCGTAGCAGGCATACATAAAAAAAGTGCCTTCGCGGAATCCCATGTCAAGGCTGCACGCCTCTGCTGACAAGCGTGGTAGGTGTGCAATGCAAGTCCTCTGCAAGAGACCGCATTGAGGCCGCATGCCTCCGCCGCCGAGCGTAGCAGGCATAAAAAAAACCAAGCCTCTGCGGAATCGCGTGTCGAGGCGAGCATGTGTGCATCGCAACTGCTCTGCAAAAAGCCGCGTTGAGGCCACATGGCTTCGCAGCCAAGTGTAGCAGGCATGTGAGGCTTAATCACTAGGAGAAGGCTATGTGCCCCTGTTGGCAAGCCTTGCAGACATGCGAAACTAAGCCCCCCCCCCCCCCCGCTCGAACTGGCGTTGGGGCCATGTATCTACGCTAGCGAACGGAGATGCGAGGCATGGAGTCCCGCCGCTAAGGATATGTCAGAATCACACACCCCCGTTCAAGATAAGCCCTCCGCTGACGTGCAAAATAATAATACAAGCGATAATAACAATGAAGCGGTAAGGCTTCTCAATCAGTTTTATTATCTTTGCATCATGAAAATTACAAAATGACACACAGAGTTGCCACACAGGCTAAGCTAAGGTTATAGGTCAGAGCTACAAGGAATTATTGTCTAAACCTAGCCAGAAGGGCATCCCCTTGCACCATCCCTAGCTCCCAGGGAGAGCCGTGCTGGAGCCAGTGGCTGGCCTCCCCACTCCTAGCGAAACGCTTCGCGTCCAGGGAACGGGAGGCTGGCCATCGGGACAGGCCCTCGTCGGGTAACGCACGCGACCGAAGTTCGTGGACTTTGCAGTCCATGAGAGGGATTGCAGCTGGGCCCCAAGGCCGACGAATCATACCCATCCACCCATGAAGGGCGAACGGTCGAAGCCCCTGCCTTAGACTTGAACGGTCTGAAGTCCAAGCACGGAGGCGGCATGACAGTGGCCCACACAAGGTGCTAATCCGGAGCCGGTAGCGGGGCGACGGTGTTCCGGGTCAATCAGGCAGGTGCGGGAGGGACTGCGTGGATGACCTGATGAAGATAGATGGCAAATAAGGAACGCGCGAAGGCGCCCACCTCAAGAGAGATACAACAGGAAAGGAAGACAATGTGTTAAGTCGGAAGAATGCATTAAAGGTAGCACACTAAGTACAACCTGAAGTAGGGAGGGGCTAGTCCCAGGTCCCAGCATGAAGGCAAAAGGGGCGGGGTCCCAACCAGTGTACAAAACTTAACAAAAAAAGAAGAGGGAAGAAAGGGGTCACCCTCTACACCTTCGGGGCACCTTTCTTCTTTCTCTTATCGGAAGCCTTCAGCTCTGCCATAGCGATGTCGTGGCCCGTCAAAGGCCAGATCCCCCGTGCGAAGTCATCGGCATCCTGGCAAGACGAAGCGGCCATCGTCAAAGCCCCTTGCAACAGGGGAGCCAACGACGAGGCCCCCATGTGAATGGCGGGGCCAATATGCTTGCACCCCTAGTCGTAGAGAAGGAAGGATAGCATCCAAGTAGTAGCCCGGGAGCCCCATGAACCGTACGCCACCACGGCCTTGCTGGCAAAGGCCCCCGCCTTCTCGATCCATGCAAGATGCTCTGCCGCCGAGGCCCCATCGCCAGGAAGCGACAGAGCCTTGATGCCCAGACTAGAAAGGGCTGCCTGGAGGGCCTAGGCGGCCGCTGCAGCACGAGCGCCGAGGGCCGCCAGCGAAGCCTCGAGCTGGGCGGCGCTCCTGTGGAGCCTGTCGGCCTCCCTAGACAGGTGGGCCACCTCTGCCCGTGCCTCTTGAAGTGCCCTCTCTGCCTATTCCCTGGACGCCTCGGACCGGTTGAGGTCCTCCTTAGCCTGCCTCTCCCTCTCCTGGGCCTCGTGAATCTCCCTCTCCATGGCGTGTTGGGCAGTGATCGCCTGAGCCACCACTCGTTGGGCCTAGGCAACCTCCCCGTCTCGACAGAGCCACTCAGAGTGTAAGGTGGCCATGTCTCGCCCACCGCGCTCAATGGCAGCCGAGGTTGCCATAATCAGTTGCCACGTCAGCGAGTGCTATTGCTTGAAGAGCTCCGTTAAGTTCAAGTCTGCCGCCAACGTGCGCGCACGGTCTCCAACCAATGGAGCCCAATCAGTCGGCACCTCCTCGAACCATAACCCAGGTAGGTCCTCAGCACGGACGAGCCGCCCCCCCCGTCGAAGCCAGAGGCCCGTGCGGATTGACCGGGAGGTCTGGGCGGACCCTGGGACCAGAGTTGGCCCCACCTGCTTCCTGGGCCTCCGGGGCGTGGTGGCTAGATTGTGGCCCTGAGGCGGCGGACGGGGGCGCCTCGGTCGAATGAGGGAAGACCCGCGGCGGAGGCGACATGGTGGCCCCTACCTCGGTCGGACCTGGGGACGGCGGGTGAACCGTCTTGCCGTCTAAAGGGGAGTTTGGAGTATCTTGCCCTACAGAACAAGACAAGTCAAAAAAAAGGGGGGAGAAGAAGAAATAAATAACGCAAGGAGACATGCCCACTTAGCAGGCATACGTCCCACGCGGTCTCCCTGCTCCCCTCTGTGGATAGGACAACAACTTCCTGCTCCTCAGAGGAGCTGGAAGAGACCCTCACGGCGGCCTCCAAAGATGGGTCATTGGCCGAGGCCTCCAACACGGCCGACGCAGGGTGGTGAGCCTAAAGGGGAACCACAGCGATTGGAGGCGCAGCCTTTGACAATCCTTTGGACCTCTTCGCACCATGGGCATCCTCCGCACCTCGCTTGCCTTTCCTCCCCCCTTCTCAGCCTCGGAATGCTCTGACTCAGGGAGGGAAGGCAACACCGGAAGTGCCAGATCGAACTTCTTGGTGATCCAGTTCCAGCGCTCCTAGGCCCCGGTCCGGGCCAGCCGGGTGGCCTTCTCTTTCGACAGTAGCCGCCCGAGGATCCTCTTAGCCTCTAGGATCGCAGCCGAGATAGGCTGCAGCTGGTCTACAATGCCGCATGCTGAGCATAAGGTGAAGAAGAAGAAGGGAAGATGTATCGCGGAGGAATGCTCAAGCGGAGCGACAATAGACATGACGAGTCCACCGGGCCGAGATAGTCCCCCATCTCGTCCCGGGTGCCAGAGCAGAGGGAGTGCTTCCAGCTCACCTTAAGCAGGGTCACGCGGAGTTCAGCTCCAAGATCTCAGGCTCCGACGCGTCCACCTCCGGTGCCCGGCAGTACAGAATGTCCTGGTTGGTGGAGCGGAACCCCAAGTCCACCTCGATGCAAAGGTAGAACTAGTAGGACTGCCACCCCGAGGCCCACTGCTCGCTCGTCGCCCACGCAGGGAAGTACTCCTCCATCCTGGGGCGGAGTTGGAAGTTGATGCAAGCAAAATTAAGCACCCGGGTCACTGTCACGCCCAGAATTTCCATCCAAAATTCTGGAGTTTTATTATGTGAAAATCCCCGTCCAGGAATCAACCAAGGCACACATGACATAGTTGATAATCAAAGTAATTGTTTACATATCGAAAGTATTTATTACAGAGGCGAATGGTGCCTCTCAAAATAATAAAATTCTAATAGCGGAAAGTAAACTAAAACGACGTGACGAAACCCACTCCACGAACTTGACCGAGCTCCCGCTTAATCCTCCAAGTAGTCCTCCTCGCTGAAGTACTCTTCGGAATGATGATTGTTGATTGCAAGGTGAATACATGGAATACTCCGCAAGCCACACAGCAAGTATGCAAGTGCACAGGGTAACAAAGGATGGCATAATATGGCTCAATTTGTATAAAAAGCATTTAATAAGGTATTTAAGATAGTAGTAAAACATCAATAATTAATCAATATTATCCAACACTATACTGCTCTCCGAAACAGTATAGGCCCAAATACTCCCACCTGGAGCTAAACATGATTCATTATTTAGTAGCCAAATTAGATAATATGGGATTAATCATAGAAAACATTGCTAGTCTTGCCCTTAACTGTGATCACGGCTATTCAAATAGTTTTACTCTGGCCAGAGGTGTACCAATTTAGCCACAAGACACAACTCCACAACACATCATTGTGCACCTCAATACCACCAGGTATCTCGAAAAGGAGTTGTGATAGGATTATCCATGTAACTCACACAATAGGACAGCCTCCTACTGAACCTCCGGTCTCCGGTAGGGGTGATGAAGTGTCTTCCCGTGAGACGGCCCGACACTCCAAGCATGGTCTTATTGTCACTACCATGTGTGGACTTATATCAGCCACAAACACGCCCTAGTGCCTCCTATTCAAACTCCTACTATCCCATTCTAGTTTGTGGTTAGCACGAGTGTTGCTTCGCAACAAGTAGTCCGTGAACCAGTCCTTAACTATCACGAGCACCGCTAGAAACATTCAAAACCCTGGTGCTCGCAACCCACCATTTATTCTTATTTTAATAGACCATTAAATCATCCTTGCATGATCACAATCGTACGTCGAACCATTATTTCATGTGAGTCAATAGTAATTGTCAAGTCTTTAGTGATATCCCATTAATTATTCTACAGTTTGCTAAGCAAGGCTAAGCAGGGTCCTAGAGTTATTCTAGCTAACCAGTAAATAAAACTAGCTAGTCAAAATTTTCCCATAGGTACAATGTTAAGTAATCAAGTCAAAGAGGCCATAACCAAAGATTAGGGTTTCCCATTTCCGATGTCATTCCAAAATAAATACAGAGTTGAAAGGAAATATAGCTTTAAACATAGGAACAATATGCTCAAAGGGATTTAGGAATCGGTGTGACTTGCCTTGCTGCTCCTCACAGGCCTCGGAACTCTCCTCGAGAAACTGTGACTCTTCTTGAACATCGTCGGTTAAAGGCAATAAACAAAAATGAGTCAAACAGTACATCAACACACATGATAGAATATTATATTTTTAATGGGTAGATCTCAGTTTTTAAAGAATTTTGCAAGTTGAATCACCCCAAACGGAGTTCGGATGAATAAGTTATGGATTTTAGAAGTTTAATGCCTTTTAAAAGCATTTAACAGAATTAAGCCGATTTATTGCCTCATTAGTGAATTAATTTAATTCGGAAAAAGGTTTTATGACGTCATCAGAGAGAGAGAGAGCTCTCGGCTAACCAGTGGGGCCCACTGGCAGTGAGAGGGAGGGGTTCCGGTCCATGGTGGACCGGGTCCACCGAGGTCCACGGATCCATCCAACGACTAGGATAATATGCAATTAGATCAGACGATCCAAATTGATCCACAATTTAAGATAGATCGAAGGGCTAAGGTTTAGGCAACCTTTGATCGGACGGCTGAGGTTTGATCTAACGGATCTAAGGTTGGGATTCGACCGAGGAGATTGAACGGTCGAGAACAGATTAGGCGATCGATGGCCTGGATTAGATCTGAGCGGATCTGAGCTAGCGCCTAAACAACAATCACGTCGACTGCTAGGTCGGCATGGGCGATGGCGATGATGGTAGCGGCACGGGACCCTATGGTCACCAGCGAGTGGCGGCACGGCGGCGCGCGCGCGAGGACGGGAACAGGTAGAGGAGATCACGGCGATGCTTACCGAGGGCAGAACGGTGAGGATTGGCAATGAGGGAGGCCGGCGGTGAGCTTCTAGTGGCGGCAGTCTTCGGGTTCCCGACGGCGACAGGGCTCCGGCAATCCAGGGGCAACGGCCCAGCTTCCGTGGGCTACGGCGAAGCTAAGCGAGGCGGCGGCGAACTCCAACAGCGACTGAAGCGGCGGCGACATGCGACCGGGGCTCGGCGGCGGCAGCGGAGCGAGCTTGGGACGCGGGGAGGTGGGTAGGGCTAGCTAGGGCTCAATCTAGTGCACGGGAAAGATCCTAGTGGTCTCGGGCTTGCTATTTAAGGCAAAGAGGGGCGGAGTCCGGCTCGGGTTTGGCGAGATACGTGGTGGCGATGGATTAGGGATATGGGTCCGAGTCGGGAAGCTTTCGGTTTCCTCAACCGATAGCAATTGGGCTCTGTTTTTTTGGGGATAAGGTAGAGGAGGACTGGGGCTCCGTTTCCGCTCAACTAATTTGATCCGAGGCCAACCAACACGAGTGGATTCTGCAGGATTGCGGCGGCGGTGCTTGGCGGTGAACAGGACTCTCCCCGGCGAGAGGTTGAACATGACCCGACAGGTGGGGCCGATCTGTCGGCAAGACGCGAGCGACGCGGCAGCCGCAGGCCGTGGGCCGAGCGCGCATGTGGAGAGAGGTTAAGTGCACAGTAACAGGCCGAAAACGGGCCAAGTGCACATGGAGGAGGTTTTTAATCCTTTTTCTTTTATTTTAATTCTGTGAACACTATTTAATTCACCAAAAATGCTTCCCTTAATCAAATAAATCCTAGAAAATTCCAGGAAGTTGATAATTAAGCAAAGAATTTTATAAAATTATTTCCAAGCCCATTTTGCTATAGATTTGTCTCTGATTTTATTATTTACACTCCTTGAGGCTTTTAATTTAATTTCTAAAATTCCTTTTTCATATTTAGTTTTATATGGGAATAAATTCAGGGTGTTACAAACCTACCCCCTTAAACAGAATCTCGTCCCAAGATTCGAGAGATCAGGCGAAGAGGTGCGGGTGAGCAGACTTCAATTCATCTTCGTGTTCCCATGTTGCTTCTTCTTCCAAGTGATTACTCCATTGTACTTTGCAAAACCTTATCACTCGATTCCGAGTATTCCTTTCACTGGTCTCTAGGATACAAATAGGTTTCTTGATGTAGGTCAGATCTTCATGAATCTTGAGCTATTCTGGATCAGCTTCTTTGGCTGGTACTCGTAAACACTTCTTCAACTGAGACATATGGAAAACATCGTGTACCCCCGTTAAGGTGGGAGGCAACTCTAGTTGATAAGCAACTTCTCCTTTCTATCCCAATATCTTGTATGGTCCCACTTAACGTGGTGCCAACTTTCCTTTGGTATGGAACCGGTGTACTCCCCGAAGTGGTGTGACCCGTAAATACACATAGTCACCTTCCTCATTGAGATCTCTCCTACGGTTATCCACATAGCTCTTCTAATGAGACTGAGCTACTCGAAGTTGTTCTTCTATGATCTTCACTTTTTCCTCTGCTTCTCACAAGATATCCGTCCCGTATACCTAACGTTCTCCCGTCTGATCCCAAAGTAGGGGCGTGCGGCACTTCCGTCCGTACAGAGCCTCGAACGGGGCCTTCTTCAAACTTGATTGATAACTGTTGTTGTAAGAAAACTCAGCATACGGTAGGCTCTTGTCCCAACTTCCACCGAAGTCTATGGCACAAGCCCTCAACATGTCTTCTAAGATTTGGTTAACCCGCTCGATCTGACCATCCATCTGCGGGTGGTAAGCGGTACTGAAGTTTAACAGTGTACCCATCTCTTCTTAGAGTCTCTGCCAAAACTTAGAGGTAAATTGACTTCCTCTATCTGACACGATCTTGCGTGGCACAATTTGAGCCATGTATAATTCTGCCAATTTGCTACCAGAGTAAGTTGTCTTGATTGGTATGAAGTGGGCTACCTTTGTAAGTCTGTCCACCACGACCCATATAGAGTCAAATCCTGATGCGGTCCTTGGTAATCCGGTGATGAAATCCATCCCTACTTCTTCCCATTTCCATTCAGGAACCTTAAGGGGTTGTAACAATCCTGCTGGTCTCTGATGTTCAGCCTTCACACGTTAACATACATCACATGTAGCCACATACTCAGCTATTTCCCTTCGCATGCTAGACCACCAAAACTTCTCCTTAAGATCTTGATACATCTTGGTGCTGCCAAGATGGATGGAGTACTGCGTCCCATGGGCTTCATCCAAGATCAGCTTTTTCAGTTCCTCCTTTTCTGGTACACAGATTCGCTCTCCAAACCACACGGTACCTTGTTCACCTTCCAAGAATCCAGTAGCTTTCCTCTTCCTTATGTTCTTCTTGATCTCCAAAATATCCGGGTCATCTTTCTGTACTTCACGGACCTGATCCACCAAAGTAGGTTGTGCTTCCAAGGCTGCCACAAATCCTTGATAGACTATACCCAGATTTAATCGTTCAAAATCTTCACACAACTCCAAAGATAGCCACTGGCCTTCCATGGCGTTGCAGTAACTTCTCCGACTAAGGGCATTAGCCACCACATTGGCTTTTCCTGGATGATAATGGATTTCAATGTTGTAGTACTTGATCAGCTCTAACCATCTTCGTTGTCTAAGGTTTAGATCTGGCTGGGTAAAGATATACTTCAAACTTTTGTGGTCTGTATAAACTTCGCTGCGGTTGCCGATAAGATAGTGTCTCCAAATCTTCAGGGCATGCACTATAGCTGCCAATTCCAAGTCATGAGTAGGATAATTATTCTCATGAGGCCATAATTGCCATGAGGCATATGCCACAACCTTCCCTTCTTGCATCAGCACACATCCCAAACCTTGCTGAGATGCATCACGGTAACTTGGAATCCTTTCTTGGGATCTGGCATGATCAACACAGGTGCGGTTACAAGTTTCTTCTTCAACTCTTTAAAACTCCGCTCACACTCTGGTGTCCATGAACATTTCACATCCTTCTAGAGTAAATGGGTCATAGGCCACGCAATTCTGGAAAAATTCTCTATGAATCGACGGTAATATCCCACCAATCCTAAGAAACTCCGAATCTCTGAAACAGTTTCTGGCTGCTTCCACTTAGTCACTGACTCCACATTGATTGGGTCTACCGCAATCCCTCCAGCGGTGACGACATGTCCGAGAAACTTCACTTCCGGAAGCCAAAACTCACACTTACTAAACTTGGCATACAATTGATGTTGCCGAAGGGTCTCCAAAACGATACGAAGGTGTTGCTCATGTTCTTCCTTAGCCTTGGAATAAACGAGGATATCATCAATGAAAACCACCACAAACTTATCCAAGTATTCCATGAACACTTTATTCATCAAGTTCATGAAGAATGCAGGGGCGTTAGTCAACCCGAAAGACATAACTGTGCATTCATATAACCCATACCAAGTGGTAAAAGCAATCTTGGGGATATCTTCCTCCTGAATCCTTAACTGATGATAACCCGAGTGAAGATCTATCTTAGAGAATACTGTGGCTCCTTCCAATTGATCAAACAGATCATCGATTCTAGGTAGAGGATACTTATTCTTGATAGTGACCTCGTTGAGTGCACGATAATCAACACACATCCATTGAGTTCCATCCTTCTTTTCCACAAAAATGACTGGTGCTCCCTAAGGCGACGTGCTAGGTCTGATGTATCCCTTAGCAAGCAACCCTTCAACTTGTTTCTTCACTTCTGCCAACTCGTTAGCTCCCATCCTATATGGTCTCTTGTGGATAGGGGCGGTGCCTGGGGCTAAGTCTATTCTGAACTCAATATCTCTCTTAGGTGGCATTCTAGGTAGATCATCTAGAAAAACATCAGGATAATCTCGTGCCATAGGGATCTCTACGATGGCTGCTTGGTTTAGCGATACTGGACAAGATGAGGTGGAGAGAGCACAGAAAATCACTTTTCTCCCAAAGGCAGGGGTCAGGGTCACTGTCCTAGTGGCACAATCAATAACTCCCCTGTGTCGAGATAACCAGTCCATCCCTGAATTTCTTCAGATTTTATTAGAATCAAATCGGCCAGGAAAGGGTTACCCTAAATTTCTAAGGTCACAGAGTGTCACACCCTGATCTGGCACCGCCATACAACGGCACCAAATAGGGCGTGCCGTAGGAAAACAGCGTGAACTGCTTCCCCACGGATCCGCGATACCGATACCAATCCCAGGACACAGTGTTGGTATCAACGGAATCAGACATGCATCATTGCAGTACCTTAAATAAATAAATAATTAAATAGACTTATACCTTTACTTATGTTGCAGCTTCGGAGCAAGCCGGAGACAGCAATGAACAACACAGAGCCAGCGGCAGCAGCGGAACAACGGACTAAGTCCCAACACACAGGAAATGGCTAGGAACCAGGACGAAACCCTAACCTTCTCTTCACAGCAACTCCAACTACCAGCTCTCGGCGAAGAATTATATATGTATATAGAGCAAGGGTGAGTACTTATGTACTCAGCAAGCCAGGGGAACTTAGGTGATTGCTGCAGGCTTCAAAGAGGGGCTGGATATTTTATAAATTCGTTTTGTTGAATTCTTTTAAATCTGCTAGTGTGTGCTTCTCAACAATTAGGACGAGGTGAGTCTCATCCAATCAGAGTGAAAGATGCATCAATCTTTATTTCTTCGGTTTTCGCAATCAAGAATTCACATCAAACGGCTTCCCGAGCCAAAGCATTTTCCCAGACTTCCCAAGTCCTACTATCCACGACAGCCAAGCCATTTCATCGGACCTCCAGCATCCTTAATGGCACTTCCTTCTCATAGTTCCCGAAACCACACACATATTTGCAAACAAGGTAAAATAATACTACGCTAGGGAATCACCTCACATCCGCCCATGACGGCGGGCACGGCTGTTCAAATAGTTTAGACCTCTGCAGATGGGGTACACTTTACCCACACGACGCGACTCACTCTAGCCACTAGCTCACACTGAGCAAGCTTGATCGGTGGTCTAGAGGTTTTCACGACAAGGCATTTCCCTAGCCCTCTCAGTTTACCCCATTCCAACTAGAGGGGTCCTCGAAACCAATCACAAGGTAGGTCCTAGACCATGCTGTACCAGGAAACCAGGAGGTAACCCCGACGCCCTCCCGCACAATCCACAGTCCAATGGCACACAAGGCGTCCTTGAGAGTCTAGTTACTCGGCCAGGGGCTTCCCAATTCACCCATGTGGTTGTACTGTCATATGCTCGGATGGAATTCCAAAGGATCGATCCTTAAAGCGACCACACAGGCATCACATACACTAGATCGGCCTTGTGTCGCGAATCTCCATTTTAAAATTCATTTTGCTTTCACAAGGCACCGACCTAGGTGTCGGGTTTTCCAAACGTTTCGTAAAACCATATTTTACCCAAGAAGTTTCCAAATTTTTAAGTTGAAGGGGCAACCGTCAGTACTTGTACAACAGTACATGAATACCGAGGTGTGACAACAGTGGTTACAAGGGAACAGGGTAATTCAATCATCAAGGAAAGATTTGATGTAGCAAGGTTGGGTTGGTCTACCGGTCTGACTCGCAGATGGGACTGAACGGAACAGTGCACGTATATCGATGCAATTTTGCAATCAAATAATTTAAATTTCAATTATAGGCTCGATTGATCAAAGTTGACTTGCCTTGCTCTAGGTCTTCACAAACCTTCGAGAATCGTCGCGAAATCCGCTCCGAAACGATATTCCAATGGCCAATTACTATGTGCAAACACTTAAAATCTACATAAAGACCAAAAAAGATCCTATTTAGTGCTAATAATAGTGCCATTAGATAGATCTCAATTTTAGAAAATTACTGGAGTTGGAACGGAGTTAATCGGGGTCACGGATTAAAAGATATGATTTTTTGAAGTTAAAATGGATTTTGTATTCACTGGAAAAAATGATTAATTTGATTCTCTAGGGAATATTCCAGGAATCCCTCTGCTGTGCCTATGACAGTTGGGGCCCACTGGCGAATTTGGCCCACAAGTCAATGAATAGAGGGAGAGCTAGGCTGCTGGGACTAGTAGTCACTAACAAGTGGGCTCCGCATGTCAGGAGTGCAATAGGCGAGTGGATCATGGGTGCGGCGTAGGGTTGACCAGAGGGAGACAGGCCCACTGGGCGGTGAACCGTGGTCCATGGACCAGGGCTACGAGTGTGGCAGAGGTCCCTGGTGCATGAGGCTGGTTCAGGATGGACCAAGGCAAGCGGGCCTGCTCGTCTGTGGCTCGACTCATGTGAATGGGTGCACCCACAGTAGGCGGCATGGCTGACTCAGCGCCCCCATAGCCCTTCTCCTCTGGCGGTCGCGGAGTGAGGAGAGGACACCGGATCGGGTGGCCAATGATGTGCGATGCGTTTCGGCGAACGGAGGAGGTTCACGGCGAGGGACGGCCACCGGCAGGGATAGGAAGTCGAGATGAAACTGTCCAATAGTTTGATCTAGTTGTTCGCAACAGAGGAGGGCTGGCGGCGGGAGCCCGAGGTGAGAAACGAGAGAGGAACCAGAGAGGAAGGGATGTCCATGGCGGCGTGGTGGACCGTGGCCCATTGCGGCGGCCGAGGGAGAGGAAAAGACCGACGCACGGCGGTGGGAAAGATACGTCGACGATGAATTGGTCCACTCTACCGGGTCCCCATGCTAAACACCATGTTCCAGGGCAAAAAGGGCGAGGAACTACGAGAATGCTCACCGGCGACGGCAATGGCGGTGGCTAGGAGGGGGGCAAGGGCGGTGCTTGGCTCCGAAATGCAGAACTCCGAGCGGGGGAACGGTGCCGGAGGGGAGCGGCGGCGTCCTTGGTGCAGGGCTCGAGATGACATGCGGCTGACTGCAGCGGCCGGCTTCAGGAGGCAGTGTATGACCAGCGGCGCTCAAGGAGGGAAGAGACCAAGGGGGGAAAAGAGGAGCTCTCTTTGGCATTTTTAGGAGCGGAGGGGGCTCGGCTAGAGCCTCGGCCTCCAATAATGGAGCTCAAACGGGGGGCTCAATTATTGAGGAGAGAGCAGAAAGAATTGGCGCGGCGGTGATCTCTCGTGTAGGCGGAGGAATTTGCAATGGCGGCAATGCACTGGATGGGCGAGGGTGTGTATCGAGCGGCCAAAATTGAAGTGCTTGGGCGGGAGGAGCGGCCCTGGGCTCAGGCGACCGTGGTGGTCAAGGTGGGGCGCACGGGGCATCGTCACTGACAGGGAAACACAGAGGCGGGCCACTGTGGGGCAGGGTGGCATGTGTGGAGAGAATGAGAGGGGAAAAAGCACGGTCGGCTCGGCGTCCGTGCCTTGGCTGCTAGCGGCGCCGGTGGGGCCGAGCGCGGGCCCGTGGTGACGTGTGCGCGGTCAATGGCATTTGACCGAACACCATAGGGGCGCGAATGGATAGGAACGAGGAGGAAGACAACACTGTGAGGGGGACCGAACGATAATGCGCTAGGCATGGACACACGTTGTGCATCCGTCGGCGGTGACCGACCGTGCTCGCGCGATGGGAAAATCAATGGCTGGCGCGCGGCGCACAGGACACATGGTGGGAGACAGCTGCACTCGGGCATGGGCAAGGTGTAGGAGATCGGTTGGCTTTGCGCGTGTGGTGCAGCCACGCGGCAGTCATCGGATGGCTGCGGACGCACACGGCATGGTGCGGGCGGGTGAAGGGGGATCGACGGCAAGCACTGGAGCGGGAGGCCATGCGGCGGTCCGCGTGGCGAGCTGGTGGGCGCGGGCCGATCAATGGCGCAGAGCAGAAGCAGGGACACGCGTCACCCATCCGGGCGCGGCACACACCACAGGCTCGGGTTTAGGGCGAACTAGGCCGAGAGGAGGGGGTTGGTGGCCCAGGGTGAACAGTGCCACTTTTCTTTTTCTCTGGAATTTATTTGGAGGAGTTTTGAGAGACTTTCAAAGGGATTTTGAATTTAAAATAAATCTTTATTTGAATTCAATCAAAATCAGGGAACCCAAGGGTAGATTCAAAGGGGTAGTTTTGATTTTTGGTGAGAGTTTTGTCTTGGAGTTTTTCCAAGATTTTGATAAATTGCAAGGAGTGAAAGGATTCAAAATGTTCACTTGAATTTATAGGAGTTCAAGGGGAGTTTGAGGAGGGTTGATACACATATATACACTGGTCTGTATATGTATGTATACACGGGGGTGCAGGGATTTATATATATACATATATTTGTATGGAAATATATATATATATATATATATATATATATATATATATATATATATATATATATATATATATATATATATATATATATATAGGCATGTATCCATGTATTTCGGTAAGATGGCGGGGTTGAGTAGGGGGGTTGATACATGTATACATGTATATATATATGTGTTTCCTATAGGTGGATGCACACTCAGGGATATATATATATATATATATATATATATATATATATATATATATATATAGTTGTACTGACGGAGAGGGTTCGAATAAAGGTTCGACGCCCAAGTTGTATATTTAACTTGGGGTTTTTAGGGAAGGAGAAGAGAGAACAATGGGTTTACGGGAAGATTCCAAGGAGATGTTTAGGGTTCGGACTTGGATCTTTGGAACGGGTATCGAAGCGGAGATTTTGGAACATTGGTTCGGATAACGAAACGGAGATTCCTCGAGGGAGAACCTGAGGGTGTTGCCGTCAGGGTTTTAGGAGCGGAGCTTGATATCGGCGATTCGAATTCGGAGATTATTCTAGAACGTAGGATTTTGAGAGGATGGGTTGGTCGAGATCAAGGACAGGATTTTAAATCGAGATCTAGGCACGACATACGGCACAACACATAAGATCGAAATTTTCACAGCTAGATTTTAGCAAATTATCGTTTAACGTCTCGCTGAAAGCGGGGCGTTACAAACCTACCCCCCTTACAAAAATCTCGTCCTCGAGATTTGAAGGCGATAGAGAAAGGAGAACAAAAGGGAAACTTCAAGCTTCTTTGCTGCTTCTGTCACTTCAGGCATTGCTTATGGTCAACTGGCAATTGTGCACTGGACTGGCAGCTGCTCTGCTGGACTGGGGTGATCAGTTCTGCTGTGGTTCTTCCTCTTCGAGAAGGTCTTGCTCTTCAACTTCTTCTTCCACTGTCTCAAGGTACTCAACTTCTTCAACTGGTTTAGCTTGCACGTGGTTCAGACATCCATGTCTGGCGGCTGGTGAGGCTTGAGAGACTGACCCACTGCTCTGCGGTCTTGCATTTTCGGGTGCAGACGCCTTGGTGGACACGTAGGACTGGGGTGTGGCTGAACGATTCTTTGGGCATTCACGCGAATAGTGTCCAATCTTGTGGCAGTTGAAGCATTCGACTCCAGACTTCTGTCTAGGGTTTCCTATCTGAGAAACTGAGTTGCTCCTTCTTGAGTTGGTACTGTAGCTTCTGGTAGACTGTTGACTTGGCCTCGATTTAGTTGGACGAGAGACCAAGATGGTGGTTCTAGAGTTCTAAGGTGTTCCGGTGTAGTATTGCACAGGTGGGTGCATCCTGCGCATTGTCCATCTCTGGCATGAAACTCTGTTGGTGATATTTTTCATTTCCTGTAATCTTCCAATTCTTTCTCTGCATCTTCTTGCAGTATTGCCTTGTTGATCATGTGCTGGAACGTAGGAAAGTCATGAGCCAAAAGTTGAACTCTCAGGTTGGCATTCATTCCTTTCAAGAACCTGCTGATTTTCTTGGCGTTGGTGTCAACATCTTCTAGTGCATATCGGGCCAACTTGTTGAAACGGCTGAGGTACTCATTGATGCAGGAGGATCCTTGCTTGATCTTGGCAAACTCTTCCTTCTTCATCTCAATTGTGCTTTCTGGGATGTGAGCTGAACAGAAAGCTTCCTCAAACTCTGTCCAGGTGATGGTTGTAGAATCAGCATGGGCGGTACAGTAGTTGTCCCACCAATCTACTGCAGGTCCTCTTAACTGATGTGCAGCGTAGAGAGCTTTTTCCATTGGGGGTGCATTGGACAAGGTTCAGTTTTCTTTCCCCATATTTAATCCAGTCATCAGCTTCGGTCGGTTCTGTGGTCTGAGAGAATTCTGGCGGACAGGATCTAAAGAAATCATTGAGCTTAGATCAGCCAGTGCCTTGCGCCATACGAGGTTGATGCACTTGTGCTTGTTGCTATTGTATCACGGCCAGGCTCTGAGCAATGCCTTGCAGTATCTGTGTCTGGATAGCAAACAGCTGGTGAAAATCCAGTGGCGGGGGTTGATTACCATTTGCAGCTTGACTAGCTGGTTTGGGGTTGACAGCGAAACCACTTTCAGCATCTTGTGCAGCAATCGGGTTGAATGGTGGATCTGGGTTTCTTGCTGGAATTGGGTCTTGTTCATAACCGAGGCGGTTGGGAACTCGGATCTGATGGTTGGTGCGACGTGCCATCTGTTCCAGGTTGATTGAGGTCAGAATGATGGGGAACAGGAGTAAAGACGTAACCAAAAACACTAGATAAAAATGGTTTTTGCAATTCCGAGGAAGAATAGTGGTATGTCCCAGTCAGTAGCCCAACTGGTCCCATAACTGAACACGGACTACCAGGCATAACATCACACACGCATTGTTCCGCCACAACTCCTACTGAGCGGACGACGATACTAAGGTTAACTATTACCGAAGACTAGCTATTAACTTGCCAGGCAAAAACATACCTTCCATCAACTAAGCATGATGTCAGGCAGGTTCCGGGGTGAAAGGCATAACACGAGACTAGCTTCTAGATTTGATGTAGGCAGGGGGAAACAGACAATTTTTTTTTGCAAATCTAGACCAAAAGGAAAACCAATCCTTAGCCTTTTGCAATTACCTTTGTATTCAATTATTGCCATCCTATTAGGGGGTTACGGTCCTAGAGCCAACCTATGCTCTGATACCATCTCTTGTCACACCCCGATCTGGCACCGTCGTACAACGGCACCAAATAGGGCGTGCTGCAGGAAAACAATGCGAACTGCTTCCCTACGGATCCGTGATACCGATACTAGTCCCAGGACACAGCGCTGGTATCCACGGAATCAGACATGCATCATTGCAGTACCTTAAATAAATAAATAATTAAATAGACTTATACCTTTACTTACGTTGCAGCTTCGGAGCAAGCCGAAGACAGCAATGAACAACACAGAAGCAGCAGAACAACGGACTAAGTCCCAACACACAGGCAACGACTAGGAACAAGGACGAAACCCTAACCTTCTCTTCATGGCAACTCCAGCTTCCAACTCCCGGCAAAGAACTATATATATATATAGAACAAGGGTGAGTACTTATATACTTAGCAAGTCAGGGGAACTTAGGTGGTTGTTGTAGGCTTCAAAGAGGGGTTGGATATTTTATAAATCCATTTTGTTGAATTCTTTTAAATCTACTAGTGTGTGCTTCTCAACAATCAAGATGAGGTGAGTCTCATCTAATCGGAGTGAAAGATGCATCAATCTTTATTTCTCTGGTTTTCGCAATCAAGAATTCACATCAAACGGCTTCCCGAGCCAAAGCATTTTCCCAGACTTCTCGAGTCTTGCTGTCCACGACAGCCAAGCCATTTCATCGAACCTCCAGCATCCTTAATGGCACTTCCTTCTCACAGTTCTCGAAACCACACACACATTTGCAAACAAGGTAAAATAAGACTACGCTAGGGAATCGCCTCATATCCGCCCATGATCGTGGGAACGGCTGTTCAAACAGTTTAGACCTCTGCAGAGGGGGTACACTTTACCCACACGACGCGGCTCACTCTAGCCACCAGCTCACACTGAGCAAGCACGATCGATGGCCTAGAGGTTTTCGTGACAAGGCATTTCCCTAACCCTCTCAGGTTACCCCATGCCAACTGGAGGGGTTCTCGAGACCAATCACAGGGTAAGTCCTAGACCATGCTGTACCAGAAACCCAAGAGGCAACCCCAACGCCCTTCTACATGATCCACAGTCCGATGTCATGCAAAGCGTCCCTGAGAGTCTAGTTACTCGGCCAGGGGCTTCCTAATTCACTCATGTGGTTGTACTGTCATATGGTCGGATGGAATCGGTCCTTAAAGCGACCACACAGGCATCACACACACCAGATCGGCCTTGTGTCGCGAATCTCCATTTTAAAATTCATTTTGCTTTCACAAGGCATCGACCCACGTGTCGGGTTTTCCAAACGTTTCGTAAAACCATATTTTACCCAAGAAGTTTCCAAATTTTTAAGTTAAAGGGGTGACCGTCAGTACTCGTACAATAGTGCACGAATACCGAGGTGCGACAGCGGTGGTTACAAGGGAATAGGGTAATTCATTCATCAAGGAAAGATTTAATGTAGCAAGGTTGGGTTGGTCCACCGGTCTGACTCGCAGACGGGACCGAACGGAACAGTGCACGTATATAGATGCAGTTTCATAATCAAAATAATTTAAATTTCAATTATAAGCTCGATTGTTCAAAGTTGACTTGCCTTGCTCTAGGTCTTCACGAACCTTTGAGAATCATCGCAAAATCTGCTCCGAAACGATATTCCGACGGACAATTACTATGTGCAAACACTCAAAATCTACACAAAGACGGGTGGGCGTGGGCCAATCGACAGCGCGGAGCAGAAGCAGGGACACGCGTCACCCATTCGGGAGATGTTTACGGGAAGATTCCAAGGAGATGTGTAGGGTTCGGACTTGGATCTTTGGAACGACTATTGAAGTGGAGATTTTGGAACATCGGTTCGGATAATGAAATGGAGATTCCTCGAGGGAGAACCCGAGGGTGTTGCCATCAGGGTTTTAGGAGCGGAGCTCGATATCGGCGATTCGAATTTGGAGATTATTCTGGAACGGAGGAATTTGAGAGGATGGGTTGGTCGAGATCAAGGACAGGATTTTAAATTGAGATCCAGGCACGACATACGACACAGCACACAAGATCAAAATTTTCACAGGTAGATTTTAGCAAATTATCGTTTAATGTCTCGCTCAAAGCGGGGCGTTACACAGAGGGGCTAAACTAGGTGGTATGCATTTGATTTCCCGGTGTGTTAACCACAATAGATATCCAATTTCCCCATCTAGAACCCATGTTTTCTTGCAAAATCCCTCGATATAAAAGAATGTGTAGCACCTAAATCAAACAAAACTGTCGCATCGACTGAGTTAACAAGGAATGTACCTAGGACGACGTCTGGTGCAGTTTGAGCCTTGTCTGCAGTGACGTGGTTCACTCTAGCCTTGATCACATTACCAGAAGGTTGCCCCGATGTGGTTGACTTGAGACGCTTAGGCTTTGGACACTGAGAAGAGTAATGTCCTGGGTTACCACGGTTGTAGCAGGTTAGTGGCTTCCCTCCAACTTCCTTCTTGACGGGCTGATTGGTTGCTGGGGCCATGACTGGCCGAGGGGGAGGACAGTTTGCTCCAGCGTTGCAGCTAGTGGTGCTGGTGTAGAACTGGCGCTGCGGGAGAGGTGCCGATGAAGATCCACCATGCTGGGTCTGAGAGGGTTCCACAACACGCGGCCTCTGACTAGGGGATTGCTGTGCCCGGAAGCTTGCCATCCTGCGCTTCCTCTGCTCCATTCGATTGTGTTTGTCTTCCTGGTGAATAGCCTTGTCCACCAGTTTCTAGAAATTCGAGTAGTCACTAGAGAGTAGTTGAACTGAGAGTTCATCATTCAACCCGTCCAGAAACTTCTCTTGTCAGTTGGCGTCAGTGCTAACATCCTCTGGCACATAGTGGACAAGGCGGTTGGACTCATAGAGAAACTCGGTCACTGACCCTGACCAGTTCCCTTGCTTCAGTGCCCGAAACTCATGCTTTTTTAATGCCACTACTCCAGCAAGAATATGCATTTTCTTAAAGGCGGCGGTGAACTTAGCCCAAGTGATAGGCTGTCCATCAGCTCTATTAGCTCTAAAGTGGTCCCACCATTCCGACGCAAGACCATGCAGCTGGTGTGAGGCAAAAGAGACCTTCTCCTAGTCTATGCATTGTAGGAGGTCTAGTTTCTTCTCAACAGCATACAACCAATCCCCAGCTTCCACGGGATTAGTTGTGCTAGAGAAGTAGGAGGCCTCACTCGCAAAAACTCTATGAGCTTGTTGTGTGGTGGAGGAGGAGACGCCTATTGTTGTGCCTGATTCTGCTAGTTTTGCATCTGTTGAAACATCATGTTCATCAGCTGCGTTTGGTTTGCCAAGACCTGGGCAATGGTAAGATTGTCATCTTGATGCGGTAGTCCGTTGGGTGCACCCCCGCGATTGTTGTTTCCAGGGTTACCACCCTGGTTGCTTCCATTACGTGTGTTCACCATCTGTAGAGCAATGATGAGAAGAAGAGAAAGAGCCCTTGAAACGGATTTCATATTACTTAAACTTTCACTTTTATTGCTCTGAACTGAATGATTAACATTTATGTAGCTTACTCTCACACAAACAAGCAACTCCTAACTTAAACAGTTACATCACCACCCTCTGACATAAACTGTTTACTAAACCCCACACACACAAGCATTTCCTAAGCACACAACTACTAACACAACGATCTAAGGTAACTCATGCTAGGATGGTACTAAGGGCTTCTCAATGGGGCGAAGGACTTCTTCTTGCATCCGAGTTGTGTTCAGATTCCTCTTCATCTTCTTGAGTATCACCCCACTCCACTTCAGAGTGAGTGCGAGAACCACTGTCTTTTGATCCATCCGAAGGTGTGCTGGCTTTTGACTCCTCTGAGTCCTCTTCTGCATCATCTACATAAGCCACCGGTGGAACTACCCAAAGTGGGACCTGGTCGTTCAGTAAACGGGTCCTTGGTGTTAGCTGAATCAGAGGTGGAAGATGAACCCTCTTCCTTGCGGTGGTGTGGATCTTGGCTCCTCCAGGAGGTGCTTCTCCTTTGGCTAGGGCCAACTCTCGCTTCAACTGATCCACTTGGTTCTGCAACCTACAAATCTTGGTGCGATTCTCATTCTCCCGTTCAAGAGCTGCGATCACCACATCAGCCCGAGCGTTGTCCATAGCACTCAACATCCTTACAAGTCGTTGAGTAGTTGCACTGTTCTCTACTCCTAGGTTCTGGTAACTGTTGTACTCATCGTTGTGGGTCATGGACGGGTGGTAGCGGTAAGCAGTGTTCCTCAGACAAGCGGCGTAGCGGTGACGAAGTTCTCCAATAGTTTCCAAAGCCACCTCTTGACATGCATACTCAAAATTTCTCCCTCCAACTCCAAAGATCATGGATGGAACTCCTTCTCGTTCACTTGAAATCATGAGGCGGACACGGCACTTCTCTTCACATGGGTTGTGAGTGACTTGTCTGTATTCTAGGGCCGGATTGCACCCTATGGCGAAGGCCATATCTCATAACTCCTTGACGAATTCACCAACTCCAAACAGATGCACTGGCTCTTGAATTATCATCTAAGGAGCATGAAAGGAAGATTTATTGATTTTGACTAAGTTAACAGAACAATTTTTGTTTCAAATAAAAGGGTAAAGAAGGTAGTAAAATTTTCATCGAAAATTAAGAATAAAAGAATTAGCATAAATGAGGGGTTGTTTTTTCAAGAAAAGAACTTAAATTTTTGAGAGAAGAAATCAATTGAATCAAAAAGGGATTTTTTTTGTACCGTTAATGTCCTTAATTAAAAGAGAAAGAGGAGAGGACAGATCTAATTTAAATTTTTTTTAGAAGGCTCTTAGGGGTACCAAGGGGCTTATCCAACCGTCAAGGTGGTTCTGATACCAACTTGTCACGCCCAGAATTTCCATCCAAAATTTTGGAGTTTTATTGTGTGAAAATCCTCATCCAGGAATCAACCGAGGCACACATGACATAGTTGATAATCAAAGTAATTGTTTACATATCGAAAGTATTTATTACAGAGGCGAATGGTGCCTCTCAAATAATAAAATTCTAACAGCAGAAAGTAAACTAAAACGACGTGATGACCCACTCCATGAACTTAATCGGGCTCCCGCTTAATCCTCCAAGTAGTCCTGCTCGCTGAAGTACGCTTCTGAATGATGATTGTTGATTGCAAGGTGAGTACATGGAATACTCTGTAAGCCACACAGCAAGTATGCAAGTGCACAGGGTAACAAAGGATGGCATAATATGGCTCAGTTTGCATAAAAAGCATTTAATAAGGTATTTAAGACAGTAGTAAAACATCAATAATTAATCAATGTTATCCAACACTATACTGCTCTCCGAAACGGTATAGGCCCAAATACTCCCACCTAGAGCTAAACATGATTCATTATTTAGTAGCCAAATTAGATAATATGGGACTAATCACAGAAAACATTGCTAGGCTCGCCCTTAACCGTGGGCACGACTATTCGAATAGTTTTACTCTAGCCAGAGGTGTACCAATTTACCCACAAGACACAACTCCACAACATCACTGTGCGCCTCAATACCACCACGGTATCTTGGAAAGGAGTTATGGTAGGATTATCCATGTAACTCGCACAATAGAAGAGCCTCCCGCCGAACCTCCGATCTCCGATAGGGGTGATCAAGTGCCTTCCCGCGAGATGGCCCGATGCCCGAAGCATGGTCTTATTGTCACTGCCATGTGTGGACTTATATCAGCCACAAACACGCCCTGGTGCCTCCTATTGAACTCGGCACACTTCAAACTCCTGCTATCCCATTCTAGCTTGTGGTTAGCACGAGTGTTGCTTCGCAACAAGTAGTCCGCAAACCGGTCCTTAACTGTCATGAGCACCGCTAGCAACATTCCTGGTGCTCACAACCCACCATTTATTCTTATTTTAATAGACCATTAAATCATTCTTGCACAATCACAGTCGTACGTCGAACCATTATTTTATGTGAGTCAATAGTAATTGTCAAGTCTTTAGTGATATCCCATTAATTATTCTATAGTTTGCTAAGCAAGGCTAAGCAGGGTCCTAGAGTTATTCTAGCTAACCAGTAAATAAAGCTAGCTAGTCAAATTTGTCCCATAGGTACAATGTCAAGTAATCAAGTCAAACAGGCCATAACCAAAGATTAAGGTTTCCCATTTCCGATGACATTCCAAAATAAATGCAGAGTTGAAAGGAAATATAGCTTTAAACATAGGAACAATATGCTCAAAGGGATTTAGGAATCAGTGTGACTTGCCTTGCTGCTTCTCATAGGCCTCGGAACTCTCCTTGAGAAACTGCGACTTTTCTTGAACGTCGGCAGCTAAAGGCAATAAACAGAAACAAGAAAAAAGTACATCAACACATAGGAATAGTACAATATTATATTTTTAATGGGTAGATCTCAATTTTTAAAGAATTTTGCAAGTTAAATCACCCCAAATGGAGTTCGGATGAATAAGTTATGGATTTTAGAAATTTAATCCCTTTTAAAAGCATTTAATAGAATTAAACCGATTTATTGCGTCATTAATGAATTAATTTAATTCAGGAAAAGGTTTTATGACGTCATCAAAGAGAGAGCTCTCGGCTGACCAGTGGGGCCCACTGGCAGCGAGAGGGAGGGGTTCTGGTCCACGGTGGACCGGGTCCACCAAGGTCCACAGATTCATCCGACGGCTAGGATAATATGCGATTAGATCGGATGGTCCAGATTGATCCACGATTTAATATAAATCGAAGGGCTAAGGTTTAGGCAACCTTTGATCGGACGACTGAGGTTTGATATAACGGATCTAAGGCTAGGATTCGACTGAGGAGATCGAATGACCGAGAATAGATCGGGTGATCGACGGCCCGGATTAGATCCAAGCG
This sequence comes from Oryza meyeriana var. granulata, assembly GCA_003991445.1. Lineage (NCBI taxonomy): Eukaryota > Viridiplantae > Streptophyta > Magnoliopsida > Poales > Poaceae > Oryza > Oryza meyeriana. The sequence continues at coordinate 218,352 of RYFJ01001021.1, forward strand.
GATCTGAGTTGGCGCCTACGCGGTAGCCACGTCAACGGCCAGGTCAGCACTGGCGACGGCGGCGGCATAGGACCCTATGGTCACCGGCGATCAGCGGCATGGCGGCGCGCGGCAAGGACGGGAACACGTAGAGGAGATTGCGGCGATGCTTATTGAGGGCAGAACGGCGAGGATTGGCGACGAGGGAGGCCTGTGGCGAGCTTCTAGCAGCGGTGGTCTTCGGGTTCCCGAGGGCGATGGGGCTCCGGCGATCCAGGGGCGGCGGCCTAGCTTCCGTGAGCTACAGCAAAGCTAAGCGAGGCGGTGGTGAACTCCAATGGTGACCTAAGCAGCGGTGACACATGACCGGGGATCGGCGGCGGCGGTGGAGCAAGCTCGGGACGCGGGGAGGCAGCTAGGGCTGAATCTAGTGCACGAGAAAGCTCCTAGGGGTCTCGGGCTTGCTATTTAAGGGGGAGAGGGGCGGAGTCCGGCTTGGGTTCTGTGAGATATGCGGCGGCGACGGATTAGGGATATGGGTCTGAGTCGGGAAGCTTCGGGTTTCCTCAACCGACGGTGATAGGGCTCCGGTTTTCTTGGGGATAAGGTAGAGGAGGACCGGGGCTCTGTTTCCCCTCAACCAATTTGATTAGAGGCCAACCGACGTGAGGGATTCCACGGGATTGTGGTGGCGGCGCTCGGGGATGAACAGGACTCTCCCCGGCGAGAGGTTGAAGACGACCTGGCAAGACGCGAGCGACACGGCGGCCACAGGCCGTGGGCCAAGTGTGGGAGCCATGGGCCCCGGGTACCTCACTACAAGCACATGGGCCACTCGGATAGAGGATGGGCCAGATCATGTAATTAGAGATAAGATAGCACCCGGCAGGCTGTGCCTTGTACAATAAGGAAATATAGCCTTAGTCGGATAGGATTCTATCTCTAATAAGGAAATCCCTTGGTCATATCCGACTGGGATCCTTACCATGTACCCCTGTCCCCTAGTATATAAAGGGAGGCAGGGCGCCCCATGAGGGCAGACCAGATCATAGATCACAAATCCACCTCAGAGGAATAACACCTCAACTGGACGTAGGGTATTACCTCACATCGAGGGCCTGAACCAGTATAATTCTCCCGTGTTCCTCTGCAATCCACCGAATTCCAAGTCGCCGAGTAGCCCCATAGTATTATTGCCGGTGCAAAGCATCGACAGTTGGCGCGCCAGGTAGGGGGCCCGGCGAATTCTTCATCAACAGATTCGATGGATCCCATCAACGGAGTCAAGGGCGACAAGTTCTCCAATGGAGACACCATCACCTTCGGGAGCCTTGATTTCGTCGCCGATCAACTCGGCAACCTTTCCTTGGCTGAGGCAGATCCGATCCTGCCAATTGAGGAGCTAGCCGGCGTTGCGCCGGTCGGCCCCAGGGACGTCGCCATCTCCTTCGACGATCTACTACGACAGTCCCTCACATCGCCGGACATCGGGACAACTCTCTCCTTCGGCGTCCGACTCGCGCTAGGCCTTGAGCCAGCGCGGGTTAGGCCGAGAGGGGGAGAGATCGTCAATCTCCCGTACGGATTCGGAGACGCTGTGCATCTACAACCCGCGCAGCAGACCCGACCTCCAGCGATTCAGTTTGGACACGGTCATGCACCGTTTCAGATTGGATCTAGGGAGGTCGGAGTCGTCCTAACTCCGATAAACTACTCGGAGTCCGACACTAAGTCGGATAGTGGTTCGAGCATCAACTCGGACTCCACCTTGGCAAGCTTCCTCCTCCCCCACGAGATCTTCATGGCTTCAACGCCACCTTCCGAGGTGCGCCGACTGCAAGAGGAGCAGCAAGAGGAGGCGCGCCGACTACAACAACAAGAGGAGGCCAACCGACAAGCTCGCAATGACGGGCTTCGACAGGCTAGACGAGCCACCCAGCAGCGAATCCTCCAAACCAAAGTCGGCGACCACGATGTCTTCGTCACGCCACAACAGAACGTCGTGGCCGCCGCAACTCTGCTAGACACGCTCCAGCTTGGGCCAGATCATCAGGCCACACCAACTATCGCCAAGATCAAGGCGATGATTACTGCTGCCGCCTGCCAGCAGCAAGAACAGTCAGGCAACACTCACATACCAACCCATCGAACGGGCTCTCCAGCGGCGGAGTCATCTGCATCAGCACGACGACGGGCGGCCGGCTCCACCCGGCAGCACGAAGAGTCCCGCCAAACAACACTCGGCAATACCAACTACGACAACCGGCGGCGTCACCAATACGACCGCCGACCCAATCAAGACCTCCGATTGCGATTACAACGCGATCTTCGCCACACCCTAAGGGCCCGGCGCGAAGAACGCGAAGAGGATGAACGCCGCCGACTGGAGGATGAACACGAGCGCTTCGGTCTCCACTACGAGCGGCTACACCGCCAAAACCGAAGCCCAAGTCCTCACGATAATGAAGGCATTCCAGCCTTTACTCGGGAGTTACAGGACGTCCGCTGGCCAGTCGGCTTTAAGCCTACCGGAATCGAAAAGTACGACGGCAAGACCAACCCGGAGTCCTGGCTCACCGTTTACGTCCTAGCAGTTCAAGCTGCTGGGGGCGACAGCAGAGCCATGGCTAACTACCTCCCAGTCGCGTTATCCGACTCGGCGAGGACATGGCTGACAGGCCTCCCAAGGCGATCGATCGGTTCCTGGGGACAACTCAGGGAGCGGTTCATCACTAACTTCCAGGGGACCTACGAGAGACCGGCTTCCGAGCACGACCTTTACCAGCTGCATCAGAAAAAGAACGAGTCTCTACGTAAATTCATCAAAAGGTTTTCCAAAAAGCGCAATCAAATCCCAAGCATCAAAGACGAGGTCGTCATCGCCGCCTTCCGCAAGGGAGTAAAAGACGCCCCGCTCATCGCGAAGTTCACTCGGAAGCCACCATCCACTGTCCGGACTCTCTTCGACATGGCCAAAAAATACGCCGACTCGGCTGAAGCCGTCGCAGAGGCCTTCGACGAGAAGAAGGAGCCCCGACAAAAAGACAACAGGGCGAAAGCCGACAACGAGCCGCCTCAGAACAAGCCTGGCAGCCGCAAGCGGAAGTCGGACAACGAGGTGGCTAACATGGAGCGCAGTCGATCGCGGCCCCAGCGGAATAACGACTATCAGAAAGTCATGAGCGGGCCTTGCCCCTTTCACCCCAAGGGCCGGCACGCGGCCAAGGACTGCCACATGCTCAAGAAGTTTGCCTCCGAGCAAGCTTCATCGTCTGGCGCCGACAAGGACAAGGACAAGCCAGACTCGGGTCCGGCTGATGATTTCCAGGACCCCCAAGCCAAACTCAACCACATCTTCGGGGGGCCACTCGCGTACGAATCCAAGCGCAAGCAGAAGCTATCAGCGCGGGACATTAACGTGGTCTCCACAACGGATACCCCCCAATACTTGCGCTGGTCAGAGATGGCTATCACCTTCAACCGCGCAGATCACCCAGATCGGGTTTCCCACCCGGGACGATACCCACTCGTCCTGGATCCGGTCGTCAAAAATATTACGCTGAAGAAAACCCTCATCGACGGAGGCAGTGCGCTCAACATCCTGTTCGCCAAGACTTTGGACGAGATGAGAATTCCTCGTTCAGAACGACGGCCGAGCACCGCGCCCTTCCATGGGATAATCCCCGGCTTGTCATCAACCCCACTCGGGCAAATAACCTTGCCGGTGACCTTCGGCACGCGGGACAACTTCCGTACAGAAAACATCTCCTTCGAGGTCGCCGACTTCGAGACCGCGTATCACGCGATACTCGGACGACCCGCCCTCGCCAAATTCATGGCGATACCGCACTACACGTACATGGTGCTGAAGATGCCCGGGCCAGCAGGAGTCCTCTCCCTCCGCAGCGACGCTAAGCAAGCCCTCACCTGCGACAAGGAGAGCTGCGAGCTGGCTCAAACACAAGAAGCGGCAGTCGGGCGCGACAGCATCCGGCAAGCCGCTACATCTGAAGTCGATCAAGATCCAGTTCCGGCGAAAAAAGCAGCGAAGTCGGGAATTTCAGCGGACTCTGACACGAAGAAGATCCCCCTGGACCCTTCCGACCCCTCCAAGACTGCCTTAGTCGGGACCGGACTCGACCCCAAATAGGAAGACGCGCTCGTCACCTTCCTCCAAGCCAACAAAGATATCTTCGCGTGGAAACCGTCCGATATGCCGAGCGTACCAAGGGAGGTGATCGAGCACGCCCTACACGTAAAGCCAGACGCCAAGCCGGTCAAGCAACGGCTGCGGCGCTTCGCTCAAGACCGCAAGGATGCTATCCGGGAGGAAATCACCAAGCTCCTCGCAGCCGGCTTCATCAAGGAAGTCTACCACCCGGACTGGCTGGCCAACCCAGTCCTGGTCCGGAAGAAAAACGGTAAATGGTGCATGTGCATCGACTACACCGACCTCAACAAAGCGTGCCCCAAGGACCCATTTGGTCTTCCCAGGATAGATCAGGTGGTTGACTCCACGGCGGGGTGCGACCTACTCAGTTTTCTCGACTGTTACTCGGGATATCATCAAATTAGCTTGAGGGAACAAGACTGTTTAAAAACATCTTTCATCACGCCGTTTGGAGCGTATTGCTATATCACAATGCCGTTCGGTCTGAAAAACGCAGGCGCAACCTACCAAAGGGCTATTCAGCGGTGTCTGCACACTCAGATCGAGCGCAACGTGGAAGCTTACGTCGACGATGTGGTGATCAAGTCCATGTCCAGAAAAGACCTCATTGCCGACTTGGAAGAAACCTTCCAAAACATTCGAAGATTCAAGATGAAGTTGAACCCGAACAAGTGCGCCTTCGGGGTGCCGTCTGGGAAGTTACTCGGCTTCATTGTCTCGCACCGCGGCATCGAGGCTAACCCGGAGAAAGTCAACGCCATCAAGAACATGGCGCCCCCGACCAACCTTAAAGACGTCCAGAAGCTGACAGGCTGCATGGCGGCACTCAGTCGATTTATCTCCCGACTGGGCGAACGGGGCATGCCCTTCTTCAAGCTCCTCAAAAAGGCGGACACCTTTGAGTGGACCCCGGAAGCCCAGCGAGCCTTCGAAGACTTCAAAGAATTCCTCACATCACCCCCCGTGCTAGCGTCACCCCTGCCCCAGGAACCACTAATGCTTTATCTGGCGGCAACAACACAGGTAGTCAGCACGGTGCTGGTAGTGGAGCGATCCAAACAGGGTCATCTTCAGAAAATACAACGGCCAATCTATTTTGTCAGTGAGGTCCTTGCCGACTCCAAAACAAGATACCCGCAGGTCCAGAAGCTGCTATACGGCCTACTCATCACAGTCCGAAAGCTGGTGCACTACTTTCAAGCACATCAAGTCACGGTGGTCACAGCGTTTCCACTCAGGGATGTCCTTCATAATCGCGAGGCCACCGGCCGGATCGCTAAATGGGCACTCGAGCTGATGGCGTTTGACGTCACCTTTCAGCCACGGACAGCTATCAAATCTCAAGCTCTAGCCGACTTCGTAGCCGAGTGGACAGAAGTTCAACTCCCAACACCAACAACAAAGCTAGAGTACTGGACAATGTACTTCGACGATTCCCTACGGATCGGCGGTGCCGGGGCTGGAGTCATACTGACATCCCCCACTGGCGAAAAGTTGAAGTACGTACTACAAATCCACTTCCCGGCTTCCCACAACGTCGCCGAGTACGAGGCTCTTGTTCACGGGCTCCGCATCGCCATATCACTCGGCATACATCGACTGGTTGTGCGCGGAGACTCCCAACTCGTGGTCAACCAGGTCATGAAAGACTGGACCTGTCTCGACGACACAATGGCGGCATACTGTCAGGAGGTCCGCAAGTTGGAAAACAAGTTCGACGGGCTGGAAATCACACACGTCCTACGTCAATACAACGACGCGGCCGATGAGCTGGCAAACATGGGATCCAAGCGAGAAGCGGTTCCGACTAGAATCTTTGTCGAGCAACTTATGGAGCCATCAGTCAAGAAGAAACCGGCACAAGAGCAGTCGGGAGGCGAGCCTACCCCGACCACCGACGAAGTGCTGCACATATGTCAAGACTGGAGGGGTCCTGTTCTCAAATTCCTCCTGGACGATGAACTCCCAGAAGATTGCAGTCAAGCCGAGCAGATCAGGCGTCGAAGCAAAAGCTTCCTGCTAGTCGGAGAAGACCTGTACCGAAGGAGCGCATCTGGTGTCCTCATGCGCTGTGTCACCACCGAGGAAGGCAAGCAGATCCTACATTCAATCCACTCGGGCATATGTGGCAACCACGCTGCATCCAGGACGTTAGTCGGAAAGGCTTACCGGCAGGGATTCTTCTGGCCCACCGCAGTCACAGACGCCAAAGACATCGTTCGCAAGTGCGAGGGTTGCCAGTTCTTCGCAAGACAGACAAATCTCCCCGCCCAGGAACTCCAGACTATCCCCATCTCCTGGCCCTTCGCAGTATGGGGGCTCGACATGGTCGGGCCATTCAAGAAAGCGCCAGGAGGGTTCACGCATTTATTCGTCACAGTGGATAAATTCACCAAGTGGATTGAGGCTAAACCCGTCGCAACAATCACAACAGCACGAGCAAAGGACTTCATCCTGAGTATACTATACCGGTTTGGGGTCCCTAACCGCATCATAACCGACAACGGCAGTCAGTTCGCGGCGGGCTTATTCCAAGATTTCTGCGACGACTTCGGCATCAAGATCTGCTACGCATCTGTGGCACACCCGCGGAGCAACGGGCAGGTCGAGCGAGCCAACGGCATGGTCCTACAAGGCATCAAGGCCAGGATATACGACCGACTACAACCATATGCGGGTCGGTGGGTACAAGAACTACCATCCGTTCTCTGGTCTCTCAGAACCACGGTTAGTCGGGCAACAGGGCAATCCCCTTTCTTCCTGGTCTACGGCACCGAGGCCATGCTACCGACAGAGATACAGTTCGGCTCTCCGCGAGTCCGGGCTTACTCCGAGGACGACTCCAACGGCACCCGACTGATCGAATTAGATCAGCTGGAAGAAGCAAGAGACGCCGCAACAATCCAGTCGGCAAGGTATCTTCAAGGCCTGCGTCGCTACCACAATCGCAATGTCCGTGGCCGCGCCTTTTTGGTCGGGGATCTCGTTCTAAGGAAAATACAAACCACCAAGGACAGGCACAAACTATCCCCCATCTGGGAAGGGCCGTTCATTATAGCCGAGGTCACGCGGCCAGGCGCCTACCGACTGAAGACCAAAGACGGCGTCCTCATCACCAACTCATGGAATATAGAACAGCTACGTCCTTTCTATACCTGAGTTTTACATTTTCCATGTGTACAGTTTTTCCTGACTCACTACGCCGCTTGTTCCAATCGAGTAGTGAGTCGGGGGCTGCATGTATATATGTGTTCTGTCAATAACATACAAGCTTATTTCACCCCGGTTATGAAGCCTTGCCACGACTGATGCGTTCGCCCGAGTATAGCATCTTACTCCGAACGTTTTTTATCAAGTTCTATCGAATTAACTCGGTGCATCCTACACGGTCGGGCAAAGCTAATGACAACCGAATAATAAGTTTGGCGGCACAACACATATATTTACACATGATCGTATATGGAAGCATATATATATACCGACTACAAAATGTATTGCCTTTACAGACCCAGGTCTCGAGTAATCGCTTCAGCAGTCGGCTTCGCCTGTGAGATCAGCTCCAGCGCTTCCTCGGGCGTCGTCTCCTCAGAAAATCCCTCCCCGATGGCCTCAATGTCCGCCCTCGGGTAGATGGACTTGGTCATTGCTAGGGTCTAGGCCACGCCAGCGGCAACCCGCTCGTCTTAGTACCTTTTCAGGGCACTCGGCGCGTCCTCGAGACGCCCCATTATCTGAGGAATTCTGCTACAGCTGGTCCCCACTGGGCGGGGATCTACAAGGTCAAGGAGCCCTTTCACGGACCCGACGAGGGCCTCCCGTGACTCCCTGATTGACCTTATCTCCTCTGTGTAGAACCGGTACTGGGCCTGGACGTTGGCTCTCATGCCTGCCCAGATCGGCCGACAAGTAAGCTTGTCAGATTCGGCTACACACAGGGTGACTAATGTATTGGCTGAGATCACAGTCGGGTTGAGGACTTACTTTCGTAGTCGGCCTCCCACCCGGCCACGGTCTTCTCCAGTTCAGCTTTCTCCTTACCGAGCTTGACGACGGCCTTCTCCAACTCGGACTTCTCTCGGTCAAGCTCGGTGTTGGCCTTTGTCAGGTCGGCCTTGACCCTTTCAAGCTCGGCCTTGGCTTCTTCAGCCTCCTTTAGCTGCGACTCCCTCTCCGCTCGGGTCTTTAACTCCGCTTCGAGGTCTGCACCACAGATTAGCCAAGAGCTCAATCGTGCAGTCATGACACCACCGAGCAGTCGGGATCGACATAGCTGGATGAATACATCAACGATCTAGTCGGGGAGATATGCTCGAGAATCTTACCTCTGATCTTCTCGGCTAAGGTCCATGTCTCTGCCCTGAGCTGATCAGCGCCGCTCTTCAGCCAGGCCTCCCTCCTCGTGTGACGCGCCTCCATCTCGGCCTTCAATGCCCGGAGTTGTTGCAATTCCGTGAGGTGGGGAGCCATCTCGACCAGGATCTCCGTCATCGCCTCGTTGCGGTCAACGAGCTTCTGCTCGGGATAAGGAACAAACCGACGACAGAGTCAAACATCAAAGACAAGAAGATTGCTGGAGCTTCACTACAAGAATCATACCGCGACCCCCTGGGACCCGCTGATGGCGGCACGAAGCAGGCTCTCGCGTTCTCTCCTTGCGACGACTTCATCGAGCCTGAAGCTTTTCATAGTGCCGTCGCGAGTGGTCCACGTGAAGGTTCGAGGCATCACACGTGGGGGAGCCTCGATCCGAGGCAAATGTGGGATCTCCGGTGGCGGCGGCAACGGCGACGATGGCGATGACGATAACCATGATGGCGACGGGGTCCTGGCCTCGGCACCGCCTTCCCCTACAACATCGGGGACCGGCTCGGGGGTTCCGTCCCCCGCTTCCGCGACGTACGGTGCCTCGGGGGCCGGGGCCTCAGTTTCAACAGCCACCTCCTGGTCGAGTGGCGGTAGTGGCCCTGTAGTCGGAGCCACCTCGGTCTCAGCGACCGGGCTGGCCGCCGGCTCAGCAGGTGTGTTCGCTGCCGCTGGCTCGGCTGGGGCGGACTCATCAAGTGGAGCAGATGGGTCAACCTTTTTGAGGTCGATATCGGCCCGCTTCCTGCACAACGAAGCAAGACATCAGGACTGTATTTTAACATACAACGACTACAGAAGGCTCGGAGTAGCGCACCTCTTGGAGAACTTCAGCTTCCTGCCAGCCTGCCCGCTCCCTGGCGAAGCGCTAGCACCGGCACTCGCCCCGGTCGGTGTCATCGATGGCAGAGGCAAACTGGCCTGAGTCGGCCTCGACTCTGGTATGGTTGGTTCGGGTTCCTTCGCCCCAATCGGCCTCTGCTCTGCTTGGCCCCTCGGCGGCGCTGTTGCTGAGTACGACAACGTTGAGCCCAAGCCTGCTGATCTCAGCCTGGGACTCGACCGCGTGGGCGTTATGGCAGCGGTGTCCTTTATCTTCAAGCTGCCACTCACGGCGCGCGCTGTCATGGCCCCCTCGCCCCGATATAAAATCGGCTTCTTCCCCGCTCTCTTGGAATCGGGTTGGGCATCAGAGGGACTCCTCGGCCTCTTCCTCGACGCGACCGCAGACAATGGACGAGAGTCTTCATCAAATTCCTCATGCCACTACAAGCAAGTCGACAAGATACCATCACGCAAGGTTGAACAATCATCGTTCCACAGGCGTTCACCACAGAAGAAGGTAGAAGGTTACCTTGGTCCGCGGCCGGATGAAGCTATAGGCGGCGACTCGGCGGTTATCATCTTCGGTGGCAACGACCCCTTCAGAGAAGTAGCCAAACAAGGTATCGGTCACTGCCCCCTTGTCCGCCGTCTTGCTGCTCACCCGGTCGGGATCGTGTTTACCTTTGAAGGCCCAGCCGAAAGCGCTTCTCAACTTCAGCGGCTGGACGCGCCTCATCAGGAAACGACGAGCCACCCAGGGCCCCGTCAAGCCGGCCCTCTTGAGGTCATCTATCTTCGTCAGCAATATATGTGCTTGGCCCAGTTCTTCAAAGGTTGGCTCCGAAGACCAGCTTGGCAACACCGCCGGTGGCATACCAGTAAACGGGCGCAAGGAAGGAGCTAGATCGGCACAGTAAAACCACTCCTTGTGCCAGCCCTTCAGAGAAGATTTCAAGGGCAAATCGATATATGTTTTCTTCCCATCACTCCTTAGTTGAAGACCAGCCCCCCCAATCACACTGATATTACTCTTGGAAGGCTGGGGCTTGACGTGGAACAAGTGTCGGAAGAGGATGAAATGGGGCTCAACACCCAGAAAGCACTCACAAAGAGTAACGAATATGGAGATCTGAAGGATCGAGTTGGGATTTAAATGCACCAACTCCAGCCGGTAGAAATCAAGGATGCGGCGGAAGAAATCAGACGACGGAAGACACAAGCCCCGATCAAAGAAAGAGGCGAAAACTACCGTTTCACCAGGCCGGGGGTTGGGGCTCGATTCATCCCTCGCCGACCGCCAACGGATCACTTCTTGGCTGGGCAACTTCAGCTCGCTCTCCAGCCGTCTCAGCTTCACCGAGCCGCAATCCGAGATCGGCCAAGAATTCCCTGGTGCACCCGCAGGATTCGTCGCCTTCGGCATGACTGGAGGTGTTGAGATTTGGGGGAAAGCAAATCGGGGGCTTGGAATAAACGAAGAGGATTGAAATCGCCCGAGTCCGGGTGGGGAACGGCTGCTGCTAACCCTAGCCGGGCGGGAAGCGAAAAGCTAGGCGCGAAGGTGGAAGACGAAGATATTGGCTGCTTTGGGGAAGACGATGGAATCTTTTTCTCTCTCCCCATCCTTTTATAGCCTGAACCGACTAGATGGGCCCAGGCCTGCACAGTTGGTATTGGGCCGACAAGACATGAGTTCCTACAGTAGCATGCTCCATGTGGGCCGCCCGCAGGCTGAGTTGAAATTATAGCGCTAGTGCTACCCACAGGAATCGATAAGGTAAACAGATATGCTTCATGAAAGCCTCACTGCTAAACATATATGTTTGGGTATCTGTTTTATCCACCAGGTCTCGAGGATATATCCTTACAAGGATCACAAGCTGGTCTTCATTAAAATTGGGGATGCAGGTATCTTTCTCGGGAACACCTGACCACGTAATGGATTTATTTTCATAAAGTGGTACTCGGCCTACATGCATAGCCATCAGTTGCCATGAGCAACATTATTCCAGCCGACATGACGCTGAAGAGTCTAACTTTCGAGTAGTGCACTACTCGGGAGAGACTATAAATATCTATTCCCGCTGACATGATGCGGAAGAGTCTAGCTTTTGAGTGGGACGCCACTCGGAAAAGACTATAAACTCATATTCCGACTGACATAAAGTCGAAGAGTCCTATATACGAGTAGTCTCCTACTCGGCAAGACTATAAATTATATTCCGGTTGACATGATACCGAAGAGTCTCATATACCAGTAGTAATCTACTCGGGAAAGACTTCCAGGTTAAAGATCTTTGACTTTATGTTTAATTGTCTTCACAATTAAGCACAAAGTCGGGGGCTACACCTAATAGGTGCGCCTATTCGGCGCATACTATTCATATATTTACATGAAGCCCTTCATAGCCTCGCTGCCAGCTGACATGAAGCAGGACTTGGGAAGACTTACTCGGACAAAGAGTACTCGGGAGCATCGCACTCGGGTAACCTTCACCGTGGAGGATGAGCACTCGGCATCAGCTGTGACTCAACTATGAAGGTCTCAGGGGCTACTGTGGGAGCCATGGGCCCCGGGTACCTCACTACAAGCACATGGGCCACTCGGATAGAGGATGGGCCAGATCATGTAATTAGAGATAAGATAGCACCCGGCAAGCTGTGCCTTGTACAATAAGGAAATATAGCCTTAGTCGGATAGGATTCTATCTCTAATAAGGAAATCCCTTGGTCGTATCCGACTGGGATCCTTACCATGTACCCCTGTCCCCTAGTATATAAAGGGAGGCAGGGCGCCCCATGAGGGCAGACCAGATCATAGATCACAAATCCACCTCAGAGGAATAACACCTCAACTGGACGTAGGGTATTACCTCACATCGAGGGTCTGAACCAGTATAATTCTCCCGTGTTCCTCTGCAATCCACCGAATTCCAAGTCGCCGAGTAGCCCCATAGTATTATTGCCGGTGCAAAGCATCGACACCAAGCACGCGCGAAGAGAGGTTAAGAGCACAGCAACGGGCCGAAAACGGCCCAAGTGCACATGGTGGAGGTTTTTAATTCTTTTTCTTTTATTTTAATGCTGTGAACACTATTTAATTAACAAAAAATACTTCCCTTAATGAAATAAATCCCAGAAAATTCTAGGACATTGTGGAGGCCATGGGCCCCGAGTACCTCATGACAACTATATGGGCCACTCGGAAAGAGGATGGGTCTAGCCTTGTAATTAGAGATATAATATAGCTCGGCAGACTTTGCCTTGTACGATAAGGAATATACAGTCCAAGTCGGGCAAGTTATATCTCTAAGAGGAGATCCCTTGGCCGTAGTCCGGTTGGGACTCCTACTTTGTAACCCTGTCCCCCAGTATATAAGGGGAGGCAGGGTGCCTCATGAGGGCAAGATGACCAAGATCACCAAGATCAAGTCATACATCCTCAAAGGAATAACATCACAACTAGACGTAGGGTATTACCTCACATCGAGGGCCTGAACCAGTATAAATCTTCTATGTTCCTTTGCAATCCACCGAGTTTTGATCCGACGAGTAGTCCTATATATTTATTGCTGGTGTAAAATATCGACAGTTGGCGCGCCGGGTAGGGGCTTCGTCAAGATCATCTTCATCAACCCAATGGATCCAATCGAGGGAGTCAATGGCACCAATTTCTCCCCCGGAGACACGATTACATTTGGGAGCCTCAATTTCATCGCCAACAAGTTCGGCAACCGTACCTTGGCTGACTCGGACCCGATCCGATCGGCCAAGGAACCAACCGACTTCGCGCCAGTCGGCCCACACAACGCTGCAGCAACCCTCATCAACTTGCTGTGGCAATCTTCATCTTGTCCGGGTCTCGGGACAACTCTTTCCTTCAGTGTTTGACTCGGACTCGGCCTTGAGCCGGCCAAGATCGAACTAAGAAGGGAAGAGATCATCAATCTCCCGTACAGACTCGGCAACGTCACGGATATCTTCAAACAACATCCGACGCGGCAAACCCGATCCCCTGGAGTTCAACTCGGATACGGCCTAGAGTCGCTCGAGATTGGATCTGGGGAGGTCGGAGTCGTCATCACCCCCATCAACTACTCCAACCTCGATTCTCAGTCGGACCTCGACTCTCAGTCAGACTCCAACTCTAAGTCGGACAACAGTTCGGCAAGTTTCTCTCCGCCATGAGAAATCTTCATGGCATCCAAAGGCCCTACTCCTACTTAGGAATCACGCCGACTACGCGAGCAGCAAGAGGAGGAAGCACGCCGACTGCGAGAACAACAAGAGGAAGAAGCAAGACGACTGCACGACCGCAACGACGACCTACGCAGGGCTGGGCAGACTGCTCAACAACAAATTCTCCAAACCCGAGTCGGCGACCACGACGTATTCGTTACTCCTCAACAAAACATCGTGGCCACTGCAACTCTACTGGATACACTCCAGTTTGAGCCTAATCACCAGGCCACCCCGACTATAGCGAGGATAAAAGCCATGATTACCGCTGCTGCATGTCAGTAGCACCAATAGTCAGGTGATACCCTCATACCAACTAATCGGTCGGCATCTCCAACGGCAGTCTCATCTGCCTCAATGCGACACCGAGCAGCCGACTCCAGTCGGCTGCACACGGAGTCACGCCAAACGTCACTCGGCAACCCCAACGGCCACCGGCAGCGTCGACATCAAGATGACGGTCGGGGCAACCGGGATCTCTGAGGCCGACTACGACGTGATCTTTGGCAGGGAATCAATGCTCAGTGCCGCGAATGAGAGGAAGACGAACAACGCCAATTGGATGACGAGAACGAGCGCTTCGGCCTCCACCATGAGCTGTTTCGCCATCGTAGGCGGAGTCGGAGTCCTCATGAAGATGAAGGTGTACCGGCTTTCACCCACGAGCTACAACAAGTCGACTGGCCATCAGGTTTCAAGTCGACTGGAATTGAAAAATATGACGGGAAGACCGACCCTGAGTCCTGGCTCGCGGTTTACACTTTGGTGATCCGAGCAGCTGGAGGAGATCACAAAGCCATGGCTAACTACCTCCCAGTCGTTCTAGCCAACTCGGCGAGGACATAGCTAATGGGACTTCCCAAGCAATCAATCGGCTCCTGGGGAGAACTCCGGGAACGCTTCATCACCAACTTCCAGGGAACATACGAGAGGCCATCTTCCGAGTACGACTTATATCAGTTGCATCAAAGGAAGAACGAGTCTCTTCATGACTTCATCAAGAGGTTTTCTGAGAAGAACTCAATCCTGAAGATCAAGGATGAGGTCGTCATCGCTGCCTTTCGAAAAGGAGTCAAAGACACCTCGTTCATTGCTAAATTCACTTGGAAGCCTCCCAATTCAATCAAGGCTCTATTCGACATGGCGAACAAGTACGCCGACTCGGCCGACGCTGTTGCTGAGGCCCTCGATGACAAGAAGGCCCTCTGACAGAAGAAGCGGAAGGACACCGATGATGCGACCCCAGCTAAGGCTAGGAACCGCAAGCACAAGTCGGACGGCTTCATTGTGGCAGTCGGTCACAACCGTCTTTGACTTCCAACAACTGAAGATTATCAGAACAACAAGTGACATGCTCGGGGGCTCAAAAGCCCAAACACAAGGATGGCATCCCCACTCCCAAAATACCAAACAACTAAGTCGTTTTTTGATAAATAGTTCTTCATTTGGCCTTGCCATTGCTATAGCCGCTTACACCTAATAGGTGTACAATCTGCACTTTTTTCTGTTTTTTCTCTTAATGATTGCAAAAGTACTTGAGTAGCATAAATTCCGATCCGTGAAACTTTGCTCCATGAAAGATGAACTCAAGTCACCCAAACGTGTGTCTGGGAAAGAGCCATGAGCCAACTCCCGACGTTGGGGGGCTATGACTAGTCAAGCGGAGTGTTTAAACGTAAGGGGTCAACTACTCAGGGAAATTAATATCAAAAAGAGGAAGAACATGTATTTACATATATTCTAAAATACATTTTATTCGGGTGATTGTTTTCATCATCAGATGCTACTCATCCGATATCTTTATAATGCAGGGCCAGTTCCGGATACGCGTGACAGGAACTCAGGGCTATGAGCCTATCTCCTACGCTCGGGGGCTGGACCAGTCTGCCAAGAATCACTCAGAATGCTCCATGAGGGCTATTGACCGAGTACTTGCACCTGTCGGGACGTCATCTTCCCCGGCTACACTCCATGTGAGCTAATAACCGACCTCCAGCGCTAGTTGGAGCTCGGGTACCACTCGGTCAGATAAGGTACGCCCCATGAGGGTCACCAGCCAAATCCTATGCTAATACAAGGTTCGGGTACCTTATTCGGCTAATAACCGACCTCCAGCGCCAGTCGGGTCTCGAGTACAACTCTGCTGAGTTAGGTACGCCCCATGAGGGTCGCCAGCTGCATCCTACGAGGTTCGGGTACCTTATTCAGCTACAATTTTGCTGAGTTAGGTACACCCCATGAGGGTCACCAGCCGAATCCTACGAGGTTCGGGTACCTTATTCGGCTACAATTTTGCCAAGTTGGGTACACCCCATGAGGGTCGCCAGCTGAATCCTATGCTAATGCTAGGTTCGGGTACCTTATTTGGTCACAACTTAGTTAGGTAGGGTTCGCCCCATGAGGGTCGCCAGCCGAATTCTATAGTAATGCAAGGTTTGGGTACCTTATTTGGCCATAACTTTGTTGGGTAGGGTATGCCCCATGAGGGTCACCAGCCAAATCCTATGCTAATGCAAGGTTCGGGTACCCTGCTCGGCTTTACCCAAGTCAGAGAAGACTTACATCATCAAAGCGCATCCGGAATTCTCATGCACTGCGTCACACCTAAGGAGGGCAAGCAGATCCTGCAATATACCTACTCAGGCTTCTGTGGCAACCAGGCTGCATCCAGAACATAAGACGGAAAGGCTTGCGGATAAGGATTTCTCTAGCCGATTGTGGTTACCGATGCTGAAATACTCATCCAGACATACGAGGTATGCCAGTTTTATAGGGCTATGCTGGGTAGGTCAGTTTAAGCCGACTTATTCGGTAGCACATTCCAAGATATGAGTTTCTACAGTAGCACGCTCAATGTGGGCCGCTCGCGGGCTGTGATGAAATCACGGTGCTAGTGCTACCAACAGGAACCAATGAAGTAAATAGATATGCTTCATGAAGGCCTAATTGCTGAACACATGTGTTCGGGTATCTGTATTATCCACCAGGTATTGAGAGTACATCCTTATAAGGATCACAAGCTGGTCTTCATTAAAATTAGGGATGCAAGTATTTCTCAAGTACACCTGACCATGTAATGGATTAAATTTCATAAAGTGGTACTCGGCTTACATGCTTAGCCAACAATTGCCATAAGCAAACATTCTTCCAGCTGATGAACTGAAGAGTCTAACTTTCGGGTGGGACGCTATTCGGGAAAGACTATAAACACTTTTTCTAGCTGACATGACGCTGAAGAGTCTTAACTTTCGAGTAGCATGCTACTCGGGAGAGACTATTAACATTTTTCCAGCTGACATGAAGCTGAAGAGTCTAATTTCCGAGTGACATACGACTCAGGAAAGACTAAAAAATATTCCGGTTCACATGATACGAAGAGTCTCATATACTAGTAGTGCACTACTCGGGAAAGACTACAAGGTTAAAGATCTTTGACTTTATGTTTAATTGTTTCACAATTAAGCACAAAGTCGGGGGCTACACCTAATAGGTGCGTCTATTTGGCGCACGCTATTCATACTTCAACATGGAGCCCTTCATAGCCTCGCTGCCAGCTGACATGAAGCAGGACTCGAGAGAAGAAGCACTCGGACAAAAAGTACTTGGGAGCAATGCACTCGGAAATTTTTCACCGTGGAGGATGAGTACTCGGCATCAGCTGTGACTCAACTATGAAGGTCTCAGGGGCTACTGTGGAGGCCATGAGCCCCGGGTACCTCATGACGACTATATGGGCCACTCAGAAAGAGGATGGGCCTAGCCTTGTAATTAGAGATATAATAGAGCTCGGCAGACTTTGCCTTGTACGATAAGGAATATACAGTCCTAGTCGGGCAAGTTATATCTCAAGGAGGGGATTCCTTGGCCGTAGTCCGGTTAGGACTCCTACTTTATAACCCTGTCCCCCAGTATATAAGGGGAGGCAGGGCGCCCCATGAGGGCAAGATGACCAAGATCACCAAGATCAAGTCATACATCCTCAAAGGAATAACATTACAACTTGACGTAGGGTATTACCTCACATCGAGAGCCTGAACCAGTATAAATCTTCTGTGTTCCTTTGCAATCCACCGAGTTTCAATCCGACGAGTAACCCTATATATTTATTGCCGGTGTAAAACATCGACAGACGTAGATAATTAAGCAAAGAATTTTATAAAATTATTTCCAAGCCCATTTTGTTATAGATTTTTCTCTTATTTTATTATTTACACTCCTTGAGGCTTTTAATTTAATTTCTAAAATTCTTTTTTTCACATTTATTTTTATATGGGGATAAATTCAGGGTGTTACAGTCACTCCGTCCTTGACCACATTTTTTGGGCTAGCAGCTTGCGAAGTGGAGGGCCGCGAAGTGTCGTGTGGAGGCTTGGCACCCGTCCACCCACATGAGCCACTCGTAAATGGCCAAGCGCACCATGGCGTTGGCCGTTAGCATAGGGAACTTGTGGAGGCCATGGGCCCCGGGTATCTCATGTGATGGCAACAGGGTGCCCGATCTTCCGTTAGGTAAGAATAACTCTCCATTTGGTGGAGAATTGACACTCACGATCTGGCTTCTAATCACCAAGACCCGAACTCTGCAATCGCAGCACCACGACTCCTCTCGTTATCAACCGTGCGCTACCCAGTTGACCTCGCCATGAAGGCTAATCTCTGCATGCGAATCGAAGAACACAAGCAAGAACAAGAAAGATTGCAACTCAACTTGCAGATGAATGATTATATTCTCGATGTTGGGGTCTCACAAACCGATAAATGGCGAAACTGTTCAGAGACAGAATAATCTAAGCAAAACCCACCCTAAACGGTGGCAGATACTGAATATATATGAGTTAGGACATCCTAGGGTTAACCCTAGAGCGCACACCTCTTGGGCTTAGCCCACGACACAATTACAAGGCCTAAGGCCCAAAACAGACTCGGACTGGAAGAGGTACGTGTCTTTTTTTGATGATTCCGGACAGCTTCGGAGGAATTTTGATATGGGACTAAAACCATTTGAAAGTAGACTCCATAAGCTTTCCAACAAGTACTTATGAGCCTTGTAACTCCTTCTGGATCAAAAGTTATGGCTGTTTGAAATTGACGCAGTCAGGAGGCCCGAATCCGAATCCAAAACGTGCAGAACTTCATCTCTCTTTCCCTTCATCCAAGCAAGTATCTCTGTAAACAAGAACATAGAAAACTCATGGTACAGTGATGCATGTTCAAATATATAACACATAAATCTTACGTAGAAAGCATGCACCTTTAGTTGATGAGTACATAAGGTAACTATGATCATATCCGAGCTAGTGATGTCCT
Organism: Oryza meyeriana var. granulata; assembly: GCA_003991445.1. Classification (NCBI taxonomy): domain Eukaryota; kingdom Viridiplantae; phylum Streptophyta; class Magnoliopsida; order Poales; family Poaceae; genus Oryza; species Oryza meyeriana. The sequence goes on from RYFJ01001021.1 coordinate 237,235, forward strand.
CATCATCCTCCCCTTCTTGATTGGAAACCGTCCGCGGTTTCACCTTGTCATTAAGCATGATGAATATATCTTTATCTTTCACAACATAGGGTGAGGTAGTGTTGTGCATATGGTTGGATTCTGAAATTTTTAAACACAGAGAACACTTTGTAGTGTCGCGCAGCTCACAACACTCCCCTTCTTGCAAACCAACCTGCAACTCATTTAAACAACTAGAGGAACTAGATAAGAATTATTTATACTCATGCGGTCCGCTAGACAAGACATGTCATTATGGAAAGGAGGTATATTAAAATCGAACAAATGTATACTCTATGCGCATTATACTCTCCTTTATTATCATAATTGCCAATAACATGAAAAATCACTTGAAAAGGACATGGAAAATCAAATCTAGCAAATAATTTCTTCTCTAAACAATTGAGTGGACAAAGATCATCAAATTGAATATAACCCCAAGTATTTAAAGAAGATAGCAATCTAAGCTCTTCATTCTCGCTAGCAATGTGAACAACATGTCTAGAATCAGCACATGGTGGTTCAACAATATTACTAATATGTTCATTCACTAGTTGTGGCATGGATATAAGTGAAGCATTGCACAACTCTTTTTTATCACAAGAAATAGGAACCAAATCATCTTTCAGAGTTTCCGCAGAAGTCATTGGTAGCAACTCCATCTTCTTACCATTGTGTGTGAAAGTATAAGTATTAGTTCTACCACGGTGCAACACATTTCTATCATATTCCCAAGGCCTACCCAATAGGAAAGAACATGCTTGCATAGGCACAACATCAAAATTTGCACTATCATGGTAATTTCCAACGGAAAATTGCACTCTCACAACTTTACTTACCTTTAACTTACCACAAGAGTTGAACCATTGAATGTAGTAAGGCCGTGGATGTGGTTGTGTAGGCAAACCTAGCTTGTTAACCAAATCTGAACTAGCAAGGTTGCTACAACTTCCGCTATCAATGACAACACGGCATGCTCTATTGTGAACCACGAACCTTGATTGGAACAAATTGTGGCACTAATTTTGCTCCGCCTTCTCCATTTGAGCACTTAGCACCCGTTGTGCTATAATGCTCAGGTACTTGCTTGTATCTTCCGCACCTATGTGCTCCACATCCTCATCGCTCTCGTCTTCATCACCTGCATTGTTAGTGCCATGTGCTAATTCATCATTAACATCACTAGCACTAGTGTACTCACCATCATCTGTAGCAATGAGAACTCTCTGATTTCGGCAATCATGTTGCACATGGCCCATCCCTTTGCACTTGAAGCATTGGATATCCCTCGTTCGTCCCATGGAAGCAACCGATGATGCGCTTTTTGTGGGTGCCTGTACGCGAACAGATTTACTCACCTCGGTAGCTCATGAAGATGGCGCTGCTGGTGCCCTATTGGTGGAAGGCGTAGAACTCCGAATAGGGACACTTTTGCCTTGCCCAATGGAAGGCCTCGATGTAGACGTGCTTCCCCAATTGTTCCTTCTCAATGGCTGCCTTCCCTGCAATTCCTGTTTAGCTAATATAGCTAGATGGAACAATCGGTTAAGAGAATTGTATTCTTTGTATTGAATAATGTCCTGAATTTCACATCTCAACCCCCCATAAAATCGAGCCATCTTATCCTCCTCATCCTCCTCTACCTCACAACGCAACATTCCTATTTGTAGCTCCTGAAAGTAATCTTCTACAGATTTTTCTCCTTTGTCTAAGCATTGCAACTTATTTTTCAAATCACGTTTGAAGGATGGAGGAATAAACCTACTCTGCATAGCTCGCTTCAACCTTTCCCATGTGTTAGGTTCTAGGCCAGTTTTAACTAGTTCATTCCACTAGATAATAGCAGAGTCCTTAAACTCACTAGTTGCTTGCCTAACCCTATGAATTTCAGGAACTAAATGGGAATTAAATTTCTGCTCTATGGTCATCTCCCAATCCAAATAGGCTTCAGGGTCATATTTTCCAGAAAATGAAGGCAAGGTAAATTTAATTTTAGCAAAGGGATCATCGTTACCTCGCCCTTGGTGGCGGTTACCTCCCATACCTTGCCGGTTGAATCGCAGCCGTTGTCGTAGGCGCTCGTCACAACGTGCATCACTATTGTCGGCTTCCTCCTCTTCATTACCTCCGTCATCGTCAACAAGTGGTGGTGGGTGATGGTTTGCTGCCAACTGCTCGATGCTGTTAGTGAGGGTGGCAATGCTCCCCACCATAGCCTGGAGGTCTTCCCGCATAGCATTCAAGGCAGCTACATTTTCCTCAATCTTCTGATCTAGCTTAACGATCTCCTCTTTTGAAGCACAATCAGTGAAATCATTTACCTCGCCTGCCATAGTTAGTAGAAAATAGGAAACAAACAGCACAAAAGTATTATCCCTATCAACTACTACTATGCAAGGATAGTGGACACTCGTAAATGGAAGCACCTTACCGAGCTCTTACAAGGTTCTGAGACTAGCGAGCAAAGGATGGTACAACCGGTGGCTGGTTCGTGATACCTTGAGGGCGTGATCCAACGATTGCAAGGGTCGAGACCATGCTGACCAGAAGTATATATGTGGAGCTTGGGAGGCCAAAATATGTTAGTAGCACACAATTCAATAACAGATAGTAATGTTGAATAACTATCCAAAGCACTTGTCCTAGTTGTTGGCCTAAACGCATTCGAAACCAGATGTGATAAAACAAGGGAGACAAGCAAGTATGAAAGGACAGTAACATGGAAATAAGGACAAGGCAAAACACAACACAAAACAACACAGCTAGCTCCCTGGTGTGTCCTATGTGCTCCTCTCCTTTTCTTTTTTTTTCACACCTTTTTTTTTATTTTTTTGATATTTTTTTCTCAACTAGGAGCATAGGAACAACAACCTCAGGAGGTGGCAGCTAAGTCTTTGAAGTGCAGATACCCAATTTTCTAGCCTGAATTTTGAAAAACTGATTTCGGCAAACCTGACAAAGGAGGGGAGTAGCGGATGGGAAATTTTTTGTAGATATCCGTAGACTACTTATTTGCCTAATTCCGACTCCGTATGCAAAAGTTATGGCTATTTCAAGGAAGGTCCTCCGTATCAGTGTTTTGGTGGAGGCTAGGTGGTGAAATCGGGGATGATATGGTGGCGGTGGCTGCTGGGGCAGCGGATGGATCACGAACTAGACTCAAACACAATCTAAGCCAGCAACCGAACTCGACCTAGGACACAAACTCAACACTACGGACTCTAAAACAAAATTATGCAAAAAGGCTAAACGTGGTTGTAGGACAGAGAAAAAAAAATCTACGACTACCAATTTTGTTTTTGTGGCTTTTTCTGGACTCTAGGTATAGGAAACAAATATTGAAACAGGATGAAAAAAATGATACCTAACGGGCAACCTTCACTCTGATACCACTTGATGGCAACGGGGTGCCCGATCTTCCGTTAGGTAAGGATAACTCTCGATTTAGTGGAGAATTGACACTCACGATCCGGCTTCTGATCACCAAGACCCGAACCCTGCAATCGCAGCACCATGACTCCTCTCGTTATCAACCATGCGCTACCCGGTTGACCTCGCCACGAAGGCTAATCCCTGCATGCGAATCAAAGAACACAAGCAAGAATAAGGAAGATTGCAACTCAACTTGCAGATAAATGATTATACTCTCGAAATTGGAGTCTCACAAACCGATAAACGGCAAAACTGTTCAGAGACAGAATAATCTAAGCAAAACCCACCCTAAACGGTGGCGGCTACTGAATATATATGAGTTAGGACGTCTTAGGGTTAACCTTAGGGCGCACACCCCTTGGGCTTAGCCCACGACACAATTACAAGGCTCAAGGCCCAAAACAGACTTGGACTAGAAGAGGTATGTGTCTTATTTCAATGATTCCGGATAGCTCAGGAGGAATTTTGATATGGGACCAAAACCATCTAAATGTATACTCCATAAGCTTTCCAACAAGTACTTATAGGCCATGTAACTCCTTCTGGATCAAAAGTTATGGCCGTTTGAAGTTGATGCTGTCAGGAGACCCAAATCCGAATCCAAAATATGCAGAACTTCATCTCTCTTTCCCTTCATCCAAGCAAGTATCTCTGCAAACAAGAATATAGAAAACTCATAGAACAGTGATGCATGTTCAAATATATAACACGTAAATCTTACATAGAAAGCATGCATCTTTAGTTGATGAGTACATAAGGTAACTACGATTATATCCGAACTAATGATGTCCTCATCATCATGGGAAGCTTTGTGGCCACTCGGATAGGGGATGGGCCTAATCTTGTAATTAGGGATACAACAAGACTCGGTACATATTACCTTGTATAATACAGAAAGGGATATACTCCTAGTTGGGTACATTGTATTCCTAGAAGATGATCCCTTGGTCAGAGTCCGACTGGGATTCCTATCATGTAACCTCACCTCTCCAATATATAATGAGGGGTCGGGAGCCCCTCGGGGCAAGACAGAATCTCACCAGAGAAACCTCAAAGGAAATACACCATAGCTGAAAGTAGGGTATTACCTCACTTCAAGGGCCTGAACTACGATAAATTATTTCGTATTCCTTTGCAATCCATCAAGTTTAGGTCTCACAAGTAGCCCCATATAATCATTGCCAATATAAAACATCGACAGTTGGCGTGCCAGGTAGGGGACTCGGCAAGATCATCTTCAACAAGCCTGATGGATCCAACCACCGGAGTCGACAGCGTCAAGTTCTTCCCTGGGCAGACAATCAGCTTCGGAAGCCTCGACTTTGTCGCCGACAAATTCGGCGACCTCACCCTGACTGACTCGGATTCGATCCGGTCAGCTAGAAACCAAGCCGACTTCACGCCAGTCGGCCTACTCAACGCTGTAGCTATCTTTGGCAACATGTTACGGCAATCCCCAAGTGCGTGAGTCTAGGGACAACTCTTTCTTTCGGTGCTCGACTCGGACTCGGCAATGCCGCGGATAATTTCAATCTAACTCCGATGCGGCAGATCCAATCCCCTAGAGTTCGACTCGAATACAGCTCCGAGCTGCTTGAGATCGGATCTAGGGAGGTTGGAGTTGTAATCACCCCCTCCCCTAAACTACTCGGACTCCGACTCACAGTCGGACAGCAGCTCAGCAAGTTTTTCTCCACCACGCGAAGTGTTCATGGAGTCCAAGGGCTCAACTCCCACTCAAGATGCACGCCGACTACGCGATCAGCAAGCGGAGGAGGCTCGCCGACTATGCGAGCAACAGGAGGAAGACGCACAATGCTTGCAAGCCGAGCGCGATGCTCGCAATGACAACTTGCGCAAGGCTGGGTGGATTGCTCAACAGGAGATCCTCCAAACCCGAGTTAGCGACCATGACGTCTTCGTGACCCCACAGCAGAACGTCGTGGCAGCTGCCACATTGCTTGACACCTTGCAGTTTAGGCCCGACCACCAGGCCACCCCGACAATCACGAGGATCAAAGCAATGATCACTGCTGCGGCTTGTCAACAGCAACAACAATCTGGAGACACTTTCGTACCGTCAAATAAGACGGCTTCAGACACGGCAATCTCATCTGCCTCAGCACGGTGCTGTGCAGCTGGCTCTAGTCAGCATCACTCAGAGTCTCATCATACGTCACTCGGCAATCAGAACAATGATCGACGGCGGCACCATCATGATGACCGCTATGACAACCAGGATACCCGAGGACGACTACAGCGGGATCTCCGCCACAACATCAATGCTCGATGCCAAGAATGTGAGGAGGACAAACGCCGCCGACTGGAAGATGAGCATGAGCGCTTCGGTCTCCATCACGAACGATTTCATCGCCGTAGTCAGAGCCGAAGCCCTCACTCAGATGAAGGAGTACCGGCGTTCACCCACGAGCTACAACAAGTCGACTGGCCATCTAGCTTCAAGCCGACTGGAATAGAGAAGTACGATGGGAAGATCAACCCGGAGTCCTGGCTCACAGTTTACACCTTGGCAATCCGTGCGGCCGAAGGTGATCACAAGGCCATGGCTAACTACCTCCCAGTCATCTTGGCTGACTCAGCGAGGACATGGCTGACAGGGCTTCCCAGGTAGTCAATCAGCTCCTGGGGAGAACTCCGTGAGCGTTTCATCGCAAATTTCCAGGGAACGTACGAGAGGTCGTCTTTCGAGTACGATCTATATCAGTGCCACCAGAGGAAGAACGAGTCTCTCCGCGACATCATCAAGTGGTTCTCCTAGAAGAGGAACTCAATACCCAAGATCAAGGATGAGGTCGTCATCGCCGCTTTCTGCAAGGGAGTCAAGGACACCCCGTTCATCGCTAAGTTCACTCGGAAGCCTCCAAGCTCTGTCAAAGCTCTATTCGACATGGCAAACAAATACACCGACTCGGCCGACGCTGTTGTTGAGGCCCTGGACAACAAGAAGGAGCCCCGACGATGCGGCCCCGAATAAGTCCGGCAATCGCAAGCGTAAGTCAGACAATGTTGTGGTAGTTGTTGAGTGTAGCTAACCACGACCCTCGAGGACGGATGAATACCAGAAGGTTATGAACGGGCCATGCCCTTTCCACCCAAAGGGGAAGCACGTGGCTAAAAATTGTTTTATGCTCAAGAAGTTCGCTTCCGAGCAAACACCAACGTCTGGCGACAACAAGGACAAGGATAAGCTAGACTCGGGAGCAGCTAGTGACTACCAAGATCCCCAAGCTAAGTTCAATCACATCTTCGGAGGGCCATTTGCATATGAGTCCAAGCGAAAATAGAAGCTAACAGCCTGAGAGGTTAACTCGGTCTCGTCAGACGTCCCGCAATACCTGCATTGGTCAGAGACGACAATCACTTTTGGCTGCGCGGATCACCCCAACCGAGTCACGCATCCAGGACGATATCCACTCGTCCTAGAAGGTTCTCATTGACGGAGGAAGCACACTCAACATTTTGTTCGCCAAGATGCTCGACGAGATGAAGATCCCTCAACCTGAGCTACGGCCGAGTACAGTTCCCTTCCACGGGGTAATCCTCGGCCTCTCTTCCACTCCACTCAGACAGATCACTCTGCCAGTCACTTTTGGCACGCAGGAGAACTTCCGCACTGAGAACATCTGCTTCGAGGTTGCTGACTTCGAGACCGCGTACCACGCCATACTCGGTCGGCCTGTACTAGCCAAATTCATGGCAATGCCCATTGTATATACATGGTGCTCAAGATGCTAGGACTGGCAGGAGTATTTTTCTTGCGCAGCGATGTCAAGCAAGGCTTCACCTATGACAAGGAGAGTTGCGAGTTGGCCCATTTTCATGAAGCCGTAGTACCGAAACAACATCCGACTAGCTGCAACACCAACAAACGAGAATGACAAAGTTCCAACGAAGAAAGCAGCCAAGTCAGGAATTTCAGCGGATTCAGAGACAAAGAAGATCCCCCTAGACCCTTCTGACCCCACCAAGACTACGCTTGTCGGGACCGGACTCGACCCCAAATAGGAAGATGCGCTCATCACCTTCCTCCAGGCAAACAGGGACATATTTGCTTGGAAGCCTTCCGACATGCATGGTGTACCAAGGGAGGTGATCGAGCATTCCCTCAACGTCAAGCCGGACGCCAAACCAATCAAGCAACGACTACGGTGCTTTGCGCATGACCGCAAAGATGCTATTCGAGAGGAGATAACCAAACTCCTCACAGACGGGTTCATCAAAGAGGTCTACCACCTAGATTGGCTGGTGTGGAGGCCATGGGCCCCAGGTACCTCAAGGTGGGCAATTACGGCCACTCGGGCAGAGGGTAGGCCGGTCCCTACAATTGGAGATAGAGTAGGACTCGACTTCATATTACCTTGCATGACAAGGGAAGGGATATAGTCCTAGCTGGATACTCTATGTACTGATAAGGAAAGCCCTTTGTCGCATCCGACTAGGTTTTCTACCCTATAACCCTCATCCCTCCAGTATATAAGGAGAGGTAGGGAGCCCCTTGGGGCAAATGATTCCACATACCGCGAAAGCAATACACCACAACTGGAAGTAGGGTATTACCTCACCCCGAGAGCCAGAACTAGTATAAATCATCTTGTCTTTTGAAGTCCATCAAGTTTTGGTCTGGCAAATAGCCCCATATAATTATTGTCGATACAAAACATCGATAGTTGGCACGCTAGGTAGGGGCTTCGTCAAGATCATCGTCATCAAGCCCGATGGATCCAACCATAGGAGTCGACGGCATCAACTTCTCTCATGGACAAGCCATCAGATTCGGGAGCCTCGACTTCATCGCCGACAATCTCGGCAATCTCACCTTGTCTGACTCGGTTTCAACCCGATCGCTAGGGACCAAGCCAACTCAGCGCTAGTTGGCCTACTCAACGCCGTAGCGGTTTTCAACATCCTGCTTTGGCAACACCCAAGATCTACAAGTTCTGGGACAACTCTCTTTCCTAATATTCGACTCGGATTCGGCTCCAAGCCGATAGAGATCGGGTCCAAGGGAGACGAGATCGTCAATTTCCCACTCGGACTCGACAACGCCGCAACTATCTTCAATTTCAATCTGATGCGGCAGACTCAATCCTCTAGAATTTGACTCGGATATAGTCCAGAGCCGCTCGAGATCGAGTCCAGGAAGGTCGGGGTCATCATCACACCGCTAAACTACTCCAAACCCGACTCCCAGTCGGACAGTAGCTCGGCTAGCTTTTCTCCACCATGCGAGGTCTTCATGGCATCAAAGGAATCAACTCCAACACAAGATGCACGCCGACTACGCGACCAGGAGGCTTGCCAACTGTGTGAGCAACAGGAGGAGGATGCACGACACCTGCAAGTCGAGTGCAACGCTCGCAATGACAACTTGCGCAAGGCTGGGCGGGCTGCTCAACAAGAGATACTCCAAACCCGAGTGGGCAACTACTACGTCTTCGTGACCCCACAACAGAACGTTGTGGCCGCTGCCACATTGTTGGACACCTTACAGTTCGGGCCCGACCACTAGGCCACCCCGACCATCGCAAGGATCAAAGCAATGATCACCGCTGCAGTATGCCAGCAGCGACAACAATCTGGAGACACTCTCGTACCGTCAAACAAGACGGCCTCTAATACGGCGGTTTCATCTGCTTCAGCATGCTGCCAAGCAGCTGGCTCTGGTCAGCATTACTTGGAGTCACGACATACGTCACTCGGCAATCCGAGTAATGACCGACGGCGACACCATCACGATGACCGCCATGACAACCAGGATGCACGAGGATGATTATGATGGAATCTTTGCCACGACATCAACGCTCGACGCCAAGAACGCAAGGAAGATGAACGTCGCCGACTTGAAGACGAGCACGAACACTTCGGTCTCCACCACTAGCGGTTTCATCGCCACAGTCGGAGTTGAAGCCCCTCTTCAGATGAAGGAGTACCGGCATTCACCCACGAGCTACAACAAGTCGACTGGCCATTTGGCTTCAAGCCAACTGGTATAGAGAAGTACGACAGCAAGACCAACCCGGAATCCTGGCTTATAGTGTATACCTTGGCATCCGAGTAGTTAAAGGTGACCATAAGGCCATGGCGAATTACCTCCCAGTCACCCTAGCCGACTCAGCACGGACGTGGTTGACGGGGCTTCCCAGGTGGTCTATTGGCTCCTGGGGGAACTCCGTGAGCGCTTCGTGGCCAATTTCCAAGGGACATACCAAAGGCTAGCATCCGAGTACGATCTATACCAATGTCATCAGAGAAAAAAGAGTCTCTCTGGGACTTTATCAAGCGTATTTCCGAGAAGAGGAATTCAATCCCCAAAATCAAGGACGAGGCTGCCATCGCCGCCTTCCGCAAGGGAGTCAAAGACGTGCCGTTCATCACCAAGTTCACTCAGAAGCCGCCCGACTCCATCAAAGCTCTCTTCGAGATGGCTAATAAATATGTTGATTCAGCCGACGCAATGGCCAAGGCACTCGATGACAAGCCCCAATAGAAGGAGTGACGGGAGACAGACGACGCGGCCCTATCCAAGTCTGGGAACCGCAAGCAGAAATCTGAGGGTCTTATTGCGGCAGTCGATCGCAACCATCCTCAACCTCCTAGAAGCAAAGATTATCAGAACGACAAGTGACATGCTTGGGGCTCAAAAGCTCAAATGCAAGGATGGAATCCCCACTCCCAACTTGTGTAATACCGAATAGCTAAGTCGCTTTCTAATAAATATTTTCTCCTTTATATGATATTCTTATCTAAATGGACCAGGAGGCAACTAACTTCCCTATGGTTTGACTCGGATATGGCTCAGCACCACGGGATCAGATCTAGGGGGATGAGATCATCAATTCCTCACTCGGCCTCACCAATGCCGTAGCCGCTTACACCTAATAGGTGTACATACTATGCATTTTCTATTTTTGCTCTTAATGATGTGGGTGCCATGGGCCCCGGGTACCTCATGACAAGCATATGGGCCACTCGGATAGAGGATGGGCCTAGCCTTGTAATTAGAGATATAGCTAGATTCGGCAGACTTCGCCTTGTATAGAAAGGAATATACAGTCCTAGTCGGGTGCGTTATATCTCTAAGGGGAGATCTCCTAGTCGTAATCCGATGGGGACTCCTACCTTGTAACCCTGTCCCCCAGTATATAAGGGGAGGCAGGGCGCCCCATGAGGGCAGGTTGAGTTGGTTCACCAGAATCACCACCACAAATCCTCAAAGGAATACATACAAACTGGACGTAGGGTATTACCTCACATCGAGGGCCTGAACCAGTATAAAATTTCCTTGTGTTCCTTTGCAATCCACCGAGTTTCCATCCGCCGAGTAGCCTCATATATTTATTGCCGGTGTAAAACATCGACAGTTGGCGTGCCAGGTAGGGGCTTCGGCGCGATCTACATCTACAAGCTCGATGGATCCAGCAACCAAAGTCGACGGCGGCAAACTCCCCCCCGGAGATACAATCGCATTCAGAAGCCTTGACTTCGTCGCCGACCAGATCGGCAATCTCACCCCGGCCGACACGGACCCGATCCAACCGGCCGAGGAACCAGCTAACTCCGCGCCAGTCGGCCCACATGACGCTGCAGCAATCTTCAACGACATGCTGCGGCGATCTCCAATACGCCCGAGTCTAGGGACAACTCTTCCTTCCAGTGTTCGACTCGGACTCGGTTCTGAGCCGGCCGAGATCGGGCCGAGAAGGGAAGAGATTGTCAACTTCCCGTTCGGACTCGGCAACGCCGCGGATATCTACAATCTACGTCCGACGCGGCAAACCCGATCCCCTGGAGTTCGACTCGGATACGGCTCCGAGCCGCTCGAGATCGGATCTAGGGAGGTCGGAGTTACACCCATCCCCATCAACCATCCCGACTTCGACTCGAAGTCGGACTCCGACTTCCAGTCGGACTACGACTCTAAGTCGGACAGCAGCTCGGCAAGCTTCTCTCCGCCACGAGAAATCTTCATGGCATCCAAAGGCTCTACTCCTACTCAGGAATCACGCCGACTACGCGAACAACAAGAGGAGGAGGCCCGCCGACTGCGAGAACAACAGGAGGAAGAAGCAAGACGCCTGCACGCCCGCAACGACGGCCTACGCAGGGCTGGGCGAACCGCTCAGCAACAAACCCTCCAAACAAAAGTCGGCGACCACGACGTCTTCGTCACGCCACAACAGAACATCGTGGCCGCCGCAACCCTACTGGACACGATCCAGCTTGGGCCTGATCACCAGGCCACCCCGACGATCGCAAGGATAAAAGCCATGCTTACCGCTGCCGCATGTCAGCAGCACCAACAGTCGGGCAACACACTCGTACTGACCAGTCAATCAACTTCCCCAGCGGCAGTCTCATCCACCTCAAAGCGACGTCGAGCGGCCGGCTCTAGTCGGCAGCACGCGGAGTCAAGCCAGACGTCACTCGGCAACCACAACAACCGGCAACGTCGAAGCGACCGTCGGGACAGCCAGGACCTCCGAGACCGACTATGGCGTGATCTTCGGCAGGACACCAATGCTCGGCGCCGCGAACGAGAAGAAGACGAGCAACGCCAACTGGAAGACGAGAACGAGCATTTCGGCCTCCACCACGAGCGGTTTCGCCGCCGTAGTCGGGGTCGGAGTCCTCATGAAGACGAAGGCATACCGGCCTTCACCCAGGAGCTACAACAGGTCGACTGGCCGTCGGGTTTCAAGCCTACAAGCATCGAAAATACGACGGCAAGACCGATCCCGAGTCCTGGCTCACGCATACACTCTGGCAATCCAAGCTGCTGGGAGGTGACCACAAAGTCATGGCTAACTACCTCCTAGTTGCTCTAGCCGACTCAGCGAGGACATGGCTAACAGGACTTCCCAAGCAATCAATCGGCTCTTTGGGAGAACTCCGGGAACGTTTCATCACCATTTCCAGGAACATACGAGAGGCCATCTTCTGAGTACGACCTATATCAGTTGCGTCAAAGGAAGAACGAGTCTCTTCGTGACTTCATCAAGAGGTTTTCTGAGAAGAGGAACTCAATCCGAACATCAAGATGAGGTCGTCATCGCCGCCTTTCGAAAAGGAGTCAAAGACACCTCGTTCATCGACAAATTCACGCGGAAGCCTCCCAACTCTGTCAAGGCCCTATTCGACATGGCAAACAAGTACGCCGACTCGGCCCACGCTGTTGCCGAGGCCCTCGATGACAACAAGTCACCCTGACAGAAGAAGCGGGACGACACCGACGACGCGGTCCCGACTAAAAAGCTGGGAATCGCAAACGCAAGTCGACGGCTCTATTGTGGCAGTCGGTCACAACCGCCTTCGACCTTCAACAACTGAAGATTATCAGAACAACAAGTGACATGCTCGGGGCTCACAAGCTCAAACACGAGGATGGCATCCCCACTCCCAAATACCGAACAGCTAAGTCGCTTTCTGATAAACATCTCTCACTCGGCCTTGCTAGTGCCACAGCCGCTTACACCTAATAGGTGTATAAGCTGCGCATTTACTTTTTTCCGTTTTTTGCTCTTAAATGATTACAAAAGTACTCGAGTAGCATAAATCTCGATCCGTGAAACTCTGCTCCATGTAAGACGAACTCAAGTCACCAAAACGCGTGCCTGGGAAAGAGCCATGAGCCAACTCCGACGCTAGGGGCTATGACTAGTCGGGCAGAGTGTTAAACGTAAGGGGTCAAACTACTCGAGGAAATTAATATCAAAAGAGGAAGAACACGTATTTACATACATTGTAAAATACATTTTATCGGGTGATTATTTTTCATCATCAGATGCTACTCATCCGATATTTTTATATTGCAGGCCCAGCTCGGATATGCGTGACAGGAACTCAGGCTTCGAGCCTATCTCCTACGCTCGGGGGCTGACAAGTCTGCCGAAATACACTCGGGATGCTCCATGAGGGCTACTCACCGAGTACTTGCGCCAGTCGGGACGTCATCTTCCCCGACTACGCTCCATGGGAGCTAACAATCGGCCCCGGCGCCAGTCGGGGCTGTTGTACCACTCGGATAAGTAGGGTAGCCCCATGAGGGTCGCCAGCCGAATCCTATGCTAATGCTAGGTTCGGGTAGATATCCTTATTTGGCCGCAACTCTGTCAGGTTGGGTACGCCCCATGAGGGTCGCAGCCGAATCCTATGCTAATGTAAGATTCGGGTGCCTAGCTTGGCTATAACTCTGTTGGATAGGGTACGCCCCATGAGGGTCACCAGCCGAACCCTCTGCTAATGCAAGGTTCGGGTACCTTGTTCGGCTTTTCCCAAGTCAGAGAAGACTTACATCGTCAAAGCGCATCCGGAGTTCTCATGCACTGCGTCACACCTGAGCAGGGCAAGCAGATCCTGCAACATACCTACTCGGGTACATGTGGCAACCAGTTTGCATCCAGAACATAAGTCGGAAAGGCTTGCGAATAAGGATTTCTCTGGCTGATTGCGGTTACCAACACCAAAAAACTCATCCTGACATGCGATGGATGATACTTCTCTAGAGCTATGCTGGATAGGTCGGCTCAGGCCGGCTTATTTGGTAGCAGCCACCAAGATATGAGTTCCTACAGTAGCATGCTCCATGTGGGCCGCCCGCAGGCTGAGTTGAAATTATAGCGCTGGTGCTACCCACAGGAACCGATGAGGTAAACAGATATGCTTCATGAGAGCCTTATTGCTAAACATATATGTTTGGGTATCTGTCTTATCCACCAGGTCTCGAGGATACATCCTTACAAGGATCACAAGCTGGTCTTCATTAAAATTGGAGATGCAGGTATCTCTCTCGAGTACACCTAACCACGTAATGGATTTATTTTTCATACAGTGGTACTCGGCCTACGTGCGTGGCCACCAGTTGCCATGAGCAGCCTCATTCCCGCTGACATGACGCGGATGAGTCTAACTTTCGAGTAGTTCACTACTCGGGAGAGACTATAAAATTCTCATTCCCGCTGACATGACGCGGATGAGTCTAACTTTCGAGTAGTTCACTACTCGGGAGAGACTATAAAATTCTCATTCCCGCTGACATGACGCGGATGAGTCTAACTTTCGAGTAGTTCACTACTCGGGAGAGACTATAAAATTCTCATTCCCGCTGACATGACGCGGATGAGTCTAACTTTCGAGTAGTTCACTACTCGGGAGAGACTATAAATTCTCATTTCCCGCTGACATGACGCGGATGAGTCTAACCTTCGAGTAGTGCACTACTCGGGAAAGACTATAAACAATCTTCCAGCTGACGAGCTGAAGAGTCTAACTTCCGAATGGGACGCCACTCGGGAAAGACTATAAACACCTTTTCCGGCTGACATGATGCCGACGAGTCTAATTTTCGAGTAGTATACTACTCGGGAAAGACTATAAACACCCCCTTTTCCAGCTGACATGACGCTGAAGAGTCCCATATACGAGTAGCATCCTACTCGGCAAGACTATAAACACACATTCCGACTGACATGAAGTCGAAGAGTCCTATATACGAGTAGTTCCCTACTCGGCAAGACTATAATCATATTCCGGTTGACATGATACCGAAGAGTCTCATGTACCAGTAGTAATCTACTCGGGAAAGACTACAAGGTTAAAGATCTTTGACTTCATGTTTAATTGTTTTCACAATTAAGCACAAAGTCGGGGGCTACACCTATTAGGTGCGCCTATTCGGCGCACACTATTCCAACATCTACATCGAGACCTTCATAGCCTCGCTGCCAGCTGACATGAAGCAGGACTCGGGAGAAGCAGCACTCAGACAAAGAGCACTCGGGAGCAATGCACTCGGGAAGACTTCACCGTGGAGGATGAGCACTTGGCATCAGCTGTGACTCAACTATGAAGGTCTCGGGGGCTACTGTGGGTGCCATGGGCCCCGGGTACCTCATGACAAGCATATGGGCCACTCGGATAGAGGATGGGCCTAGCCTTGTAATTAGAGATATAGCTAGATTCGGCAGACTTCGCCTTGTATAGAAAGGAATATACAGTCCTAGTCGGGTGCGTTATATCTCTAAGGGGAGATCTCCTAGTCGTAATCCGATGGGGACTCCTACCTTGTAACCCTGTCCCCCAGTATATAAGGGGAGGCAGGGCGCCCCATGAGGGCAGGTTGAGTTGGTTCACCAGAATCACCACCACAAATCCTCAAAGGAATACATACAAACTGGACGTAGGGTATTACCTCACATCGAGGGCCTGAACCAGTATAAAATTTCCTTGTGTTCCTTTGCAATCCACCGAGTTTCCATCCGCCGAGTAGCCCCATATATTTATTGCCGGTGTAAAACATCGACAAATGATTGCAAAAGTACTCGAGTAGCATAAATTCCAATTCCTGAAGCTTTGTTCCATGAAAGATAAACTCAAGTCACCCAAAATGCGTGTCTGGGAAAGAGCCATGAGCCGACTCCTGACGCTCGAGGGCTATGACTAGTCGGGCAGAGTGTTTAAACGTAAGGGGTCAACTACTCGAGGAAATTAATATTAATAAGAGGAGAAACACATATTTACATACATTGTAAAATATTTAGATTTTCTTCGGGTGATTGTTTTATACATCAGATGCTACCCATCCGATATCTTTATAATGCAGGGCCCAAATCCAGATATGCGTAACAGGAACTCATGGTTACGAGCCTATCTCCTACATTCAGGGGCTGGACCAGTCTGCCATGATACACTTGGAGTGCAACGCTTCAAGAATCAATCGGAATGCTCCATGAAGGCTACTGACCAAATACTTGCGCCAATCGGGACACGGATGTCACCTTTACCTTGGTATGCCCCATGGGGGCTAATAACCGACCTCCGGCACCAGTCGGGACTCAGGTACCACACTGTTGGGTAGGGTACGCCCCATGAAGGTTGATAGCCGAATCTTATGCTAATACGAGGTTCGGGTACCTTATTTGGTCACAACTCTGCTGGGTAGGGTACGCCCCATGAGGGTCGCCAGCTGAATCCTATGCTAATGCGAGGTTTAGGTACCTTATTCGGCTACCATTTTGCCAGGTTGGGTATGCCCCAAGAGGGTCACTAGCCGAATCCTGCGCTAGCGCACCATTCGGTTACCTATTTGGTCAAAATAGGGAAACAAGCCACTACTGGAGCTTTCAATCGGAGGTAGCACTAAACCTGGAACCTACGGAGGTGCTCATTATTTTTCAAGACTAGAAGGCCCCAATCATTCGAATCTTACTGAAAGACGAACTTCCTAAAGATCGCAACAAAGCTGAGTAAGTCAAGCGATGGAGCAAAAGTTTTATCATTGTCAGAGAAGACCTATATTGTCAACGCGCATCCGGAGTTCTCATGCACTACGTCACACCTGAGAAGGGCAAGCAGATCCTGCAATCTATCCACTCGGGCATCTATGGCAACCATGCTGCATCCATAACATAAGGCGGAAAGGCTTCCAGACAAGGATTCCTTTGGCCGACTATGGTTACCGACACCAATGATATTGTTCAGGCATGCGAGGCATCGAGGCAAATCCAGAGAAAATCAATGTAATCATGAACATGGCATCCCCGACTAGCCAGAAGGATGTACAGAAGCTGACCGGCTGCATGGCGGCACTCAGTCGATTCATTTCCCGACTCGGCAAACGGGGTATGCCCTTTTTCAAATTACTGAAAAAAGTTGACAATTTTCAATATACACCAGAAGCCCAACAAGCTTTCGAAGACTTCAAGAAGTTCCTCACATCACCACCTGTGTTGGTGTCACCAATGCCCCAGGAACCACTTATGTTGTATCTGGTAGCAAGCACATAGGTAGTCAACACGGTGTTGGTCGTCGAGCGGGCAGAGCCAGGGCATATACAGAAATTTCAAATGCCAATCTACTTTGTCAACGAAGTCCTAGGTGAATCCATGATGAGATATCTCCAAGTACAGAAGCTGCTATATGGCTTGCTCATAACTGTTCGGAAGCTGGTGCACTATTTCCAGTCGCATCAAGTTACAATCGTCACATCATATCCACTCGGGGACGTCCTACATAACCATGAAGCCACCGGCAGAATCGCTAAATCGGTACTCGAGTTGATAGTGTTTGACATCGTTTTTCAGCCATGGACAACAATCAAGTCACAAGCACTTGCCGACTTTGTGGCCGAGTGGACAAAAGTTTAGATGACTACATCAATAGACAAATTAGAATACTGGATGATGTAATTCGACGGTTGTCTACGGATCGGCGGAGCAAGGGCTGGTGTCATCCTGACATCACCCACTGGAGAAAAACTCAAATATGTCCTTTAGATACATTTTCCAACATCTCACAACGTAGTATGAGGCACTTATCCACGGGCTCCGCATCGCCATATCACTCGGCATCCGCCGACTGGTAGTTCGAGGGGATTCTCAACTCGTAGTAAACTAAGTCATGAAAGACAGGATATGTCTAGACAACAACATGGCGGCGTACTATCAAGAAGTACGAAAGCTAGGAAATAAGTTTGATGGCTAGAGATTACACACGTACTACGCCAATACAACGATGCTACAGATAAGCTAGCCAACATGGGATCCAAACGAGAAGTGGTCCCGACTGGAATTTTTGTCGAGCAATTATTGGAGCCGTCAGTCAAAAAGAAGCCAGTACTCGAGAAGTCGGGGGCTGAACCTACCCCGGCAACAACAGAAGTGCTAATCATCTCTCAAGATTGGTGGACTCCAATCATCAGATTTCTCCTAGAAGATGAGCTCCCAGAAGATCACAGTGAAGCCAAGCGGACCAAACGTCGAAGCAAATGTTTCCTTGTAGTCAGAGAAGACCTCTATCGTCAAAGCACATCTGGAGTCCCCGTGTGCTATGTCACACCTGAGGAGGGCAAGCAGATTCTACAATCCATCCACTCAAGCATCTGTGGCAACCATGCTGCATCAAGGACGTTAGTCGGAAAGGCTTACAGACAAGGATTTTTCTGGCTGACTATAGTTACAGACGCTAAAGACATAGTTCAAACATGCGAGGGATGCTAGTTCTTTGCTCGGCAAACACATCTTCCAGCTCAAGAACTACAAACAATTTCAATCTCTTGGCCCTTTCTAGTTTTGTGGCTCACATGGTTGGGCCCGATTCAGAAAAGCACCGAGAGGATTCACACACTTGTTCGTCGCAGTGGATAAATTCACAAAGTGGATCGAGGCAAAGCCCGTTGCTACCATACCAGCAGCAAGGGTGAAAGACTTCATCATGAGTATCATATACCGATTTGGAGTTCCCAACCGCATCATAATAGACAACGGCACTCAGTTCACTAGCGGCGTGTTCAAATTTTTGTGATGACTTGGCATCAAATCTTTATGCTTCTGTGGCACACCCACGAAAGCAATGGATAGGTCGAGCATGCAAACGGCATGGTCTTATAAGATATAAAGACTAGAGTGTTCGACCGACTACAACCATACGCAAGGCAGTGGGTACAAGAGCTTCCATCCGTTATCTGGTCTTTAAGAACCACGGTTAGTCAGGCAACAGGGCAAACCCCTTTCTTCTTAGTCTATGGTGCTGAGGCTGTGTTACCAACCGAGTTGGAGTTCGACTCTCCACGAGTTTGGGCCTACTCAGAAGACAAGTCAACCGAGAATAAAGGACCGACTGGTCGAGCTAGGGACCAGTTGGAAGAAGCAAAGACATCGCTAACTATCCAGTCAGCAAGTATCTTCAAGGCATGCGTCGTTATCATAGTCGGAATATCATGCCGTGTCTTTTCGGTGGGAGGATCTCATTCTGAGAAAAATCCAACCACCAAAGACAGGCATAAATATCTCCTTATGAGAGGCATCAAATTTATGGGCTGAAGGTGACGCGTCTGGGTGCCTACCGACTAAAGACAAAAGACGGCGTCCTAGTCAACAACTCATGGAACATAGAACAGCTACGTCTTTTCTATACCTGAGTATAAATTCTTTATATATAAAATAAAGTTTGTTACTCTGACTTTACTACATCGCTGTTTCAAGCCGATAGTGAGTTGGGGGCTGCATGATAAAAATCTTTTGTTGTTTATAAAGTTGACCTTATTTTGTTAAAAGTCATAAGTTTATAACGATTTTGCTAAGTTTTTCCGAGTATAGTCCCATCTGGTGAGAGCTTTTTAAAGTTGATCTCAAACCACTCGGCATAATATGGCTAATCGGGTAAAACTAATGATGGCTAAGATGGAATAAGTTACTCAGCAAGATACAGCAACAAAAACATTAAAAAGCATTTACGAGTATCTACATATTGTTCTTTGTCATACACCGACTACTTAAACAAGTCTGTCTTTACAATGGCAGATCCTTGTTGGCGATTGGCCCTAGCAGTCGGCCTAGCCAAGTTTATCAACTCTAAACGCTCCTCCGGGGCAGTGCCCTCAGCAAATCCCTCGCCAATAGCCTCAATATCTACTCGGGAGTAGAGAGACTTTGACATGGCTAAGGCCTAGGAGAATCCCTTACGGTGCGTGCTCAGTGGCGAATTCCTTCACAGTATAGCCAGAGCATCCTGAAGCGTATTGTATCACCTGGGTAGGGAGCTTGAGCTGGAGCTGACTTGGCCTGGCTGCATGATGTCGTAAAGTCTTCGCTGAATCCACTATGGAATCACACGAATCCTTCACTACCTTGATTTCTTCAACAAAGGCGCCGAATTATGTCTACGCATTGGTCTTGAAGGCTGCTCATATAAAAGAGAAAACATAAATAGATCTGGATATCTAGTTGGACAAAGTACCAGAGCAGATATGAAGCTTACTTGCGTACTTGGTGTCAACCTTGGACTTCGCCTTCTCACGCTCCTTTAACCCCTTCTTCAAGAGTTCAATTTCAAGGGACTAGTTGTTTAGATTTGTCTCTAGAGCTACAGCCAAAATAGAGTCGAGATTAACCAATACAGACAGACTTGCTTAGAGTTACTCGGGCAAAAGGGAAACATACCTCTGATAGTCCCTTTTTTTTCCAGTTCTTGTCCCTGAGCTTGTTCATAGAGTTTTTCAGCCAATCCTCCCTCTCCTTGCTAGGTCTTCTCCATGTCATCTTTGGGCGACTTGAAGCTGTGGAGTTGGGTCAACTGACAAGGAGCAAGCTGGGAAAGACCTTACCGCATCTTCTCAGATCTGGTTGTTGACCAATTGATTGTATAAGTCGTCATAGTCAGACTCAAGGGTCAAGATGCAACAGCGAAAGATTCCAAGAACTGAAAATCAGCAAACACAGTTGGATGGACTATGTACCTGGATACTCCTTGACGCTGCTGCCGGCTGATAGTTAACGCCTCCATCAAACTGACTCGCTCCCTCTGGGTGGCTTGCTTGTTCAACTCAAAAGATTGTTCATCCCTCTCCGGCATGACCTAGTAGAATGTCCGAGGGAAGTTTGGAGGTGGAGCTTCAAGCCTTGGGAGGGTCATCATCGTCTGAAGATGAGAGAGAGGAGGAGAGGCAGTCCTGGGCCTAGGATCAACTGGTAGTGTTGGGTATTCGGCAAGCTCAGCAACTGGGACATCGGCTATGGTGTCCCGACTGGGTGAAGTCTGTAGCCTGGCCAGTGGGTTGTTCAACCTCAGGGCTGGTGGGGAACAACACTTGGCTCGGGCTACGACTCTGTAATCTCTCCGGCCTCAGTCGGGATATGCAGCACGCTGTGGGGTGAGTGGTTGGCGCTGTCTCCTTGGAGTCAACGTTCCCTTGCTTCCTGCAGCCTGATCATTCAAGCAATCAAGATGTTCAAATCTATTAATTTCTAAAGAATGAATTTTCCATATCTTTCTGGAAGTCTTAAATCCACCCTGTCGGCTAGGGTGGAAGTAGGTCATGGTGACGCCCATACAGCCTGCTCTTCCCCGGACCTTTCATGGCAGCGGGTTCCGCCCCCAGACGATGAAGAATCCAGTACGTTCCTGCATATCTGCGTATGCGGCGCCGTGGGACATTTAGCGGGCATGTCAACGGCGGATAGGAGCTTGGCCCAGTTGGGCACGTACTATGTCGCGGCTGAGTCTGGGGGATGGAGGAGTCAGCACAGCCGGGCTCTTGGGCCCTAGGTGTTGTCCAGGGCTAGTTCCGTACGGGGGTCCTTGATTTCAATGGACCACCCGAATCCTTACTCGGCATATCTTCTTCTTGGCCGGTCCGTCATGGACCTCGCTTTCCAGCCCTCTTGGGCTGGCGTGGATTGGGCTTGAAAGATGGCTGGCTGGCTGAAACCCACTTTCTAAACACTGGCCAGCCGGCCAAGGGTGGTTAGAAACGAACTTGGGCAAATTCCGTACATAGCATCAAGCATTCAGGGAAAGTCCAATCTTGACGAACATTCATGAACACATCACAGACAAGCATCGAAGCTGATGAGGAATGAAATATTACCGCAGCCAGGCCAAGCCTGTCTTCTTTGCATTATGGCGTTGGGGTTGCTGTCTCGGTTGTCTAGAGTCTCGATGATCCATTGACGAATAGTCAAGCTAACAAGCAACGTGTCTCATGCGTGACGATGATCCGTGCTGACAAAGTCGGTGCCACTTCCCGTGGATTGGGAGCGTTATCTTCTTTTCCTTGGCTCATAAACATAGACAAGATGACCTCCTGCCTTCAGAGGGTTTCTGACACGCGAGGCGATGTCTAAGAAGTCCTACCACCGTAGGCCCAGTCAGCCACATGTTCTTCAGCGCTTATCAATCTTCCCGAGACAGCCAACCCTTCTCCTATACCTAGACCATCTCGTGCCCACGAGATGTAGCGCGACGAATTAGAGGCAGTCCAGCCTCAGTTACGTGTGAGGGTGGTTTTCCCGAGGGGCAGCAAGAGCGGATCAACAGTATTGAGCAATAAAACCACTTCTGATGCTACCCATTTCAGAGAAGTCTTTAGGGGGAACATGGCAACGATCTTTATGTGTTTGTGGCTTTATTGTATCAATCTCAAGTGTGCGTACCAGAGTTGAAGGCCTGCTCCCCCTAATCACCTGATATCTTGGGACCTTCGAGGGGCTGGCTTACATATGGAACAGGAATCGAAGAGATTGAAATGTGGAGGAGCTGTGGCGCATCATCCCCCAAAAAAAGGCTCGCCAGCAGAGTCAATGCAGTAGATCGAGATACTGAAAGACAGATAGAGTGGGACGTTTGATGTGGTAAGTCTCCGAGACGTTGATATACTGCACAGAGAATCAAGCGCGCAACGCCGGGGACAGAGAGGCTCAGCCAAGTGGGAAGAGCGAAGACCAGGGCTGAAGAAGGAAGCAAAACCGACCTGGTGGCCTCGAGTGCGAGGACCCTAGAGAGGGATGGACGTCAACCGGGGTCGGCTTGTGTTGTGTTTGGCTACACCAGTGATGGCTCCTTATTGGAGTCTGGAGAAGCATTCTTCCTCCTAGGGTATCAGGGCAAGCTGCGGTCACGCCAGCCGTGTCCGTAGTTTTCCCGAGGCCACGCCCGATTCCGGCAATGTGCCCCACTCACCGGGGCTCACCCTCGAATGACACTCTCAGCATGTCGGTTAAGGACTAGGTGAAAAGCTTCTGACGATCGGAATCAACACGGGAAGGAGTTTTGCGGATTCTGGGAGGAAGCTGCGACGATATAGGACAACCCCGAAAGCTGGAGGCGCAGGGTGGCTGTTTTGAGAAAGCACGAAGCTTTTGAGGCGCGTGTGCGGAAGCCAAATGTTTGCGATTGGGAGGAGACACGGAATCTTTCCTCCTCTCTTACTGACCACTTATAGGACTAGCCCCGCCTTAGCAGTGGATGCCCTGGTCTAATACACCGGTCCT